>SZWC01017379.1:31525-45231 GCA_023375785.1 Penium margaritaceum
GGAGGAGGAGGAGGAGGAGGAGGAGGAGGAGGAGGAGGAAGAGACTTCAGACATCTAAGCAAATCTGCAATGCACAAGTCTCTAATGCCAACCTTGAAGATGATAATGAGCGAGACCAAGATTGTGAATATGCTACAGACGTTGACTTGACTGGCTGCAGGATATCAAGGATTCGTTGCACATTACATGATTTTGTAGTGCAAGCATCAAGTAACTCCCAACAAAGATGGGACAAACTTAAGAATCTACCATACTGACTCTTACTTTCACCCTAATTCTCAATTGGAGTGTAGTGGTACTAACTTTCACCCAAAGACAGGCCGTCTTCAATTTTGGGCATGGTCTCCTATCCCCTTTCGTAAAGTGAGGAGGAGAACTGAATTTCACCCATCGCTTACGTCCTTCAGGGCGTATGTCGTTGTGTCCCACCTTTTGAGCCCGAACAACAAGCAACTGTTGTGCTGCTGCTGAGCGGGTGATGCCAAAAGAAACGAACCCTACACATCTATGGGCAAGGTGACCACTTTCGAGGTAGTGAACGAGTCATTGAACCGGATTTTTAAGAAGGCATTTAGTGGAAACACAACGAGCAGAATGCATTTATCCAGCTTGAATTTGAAAAAAGTTCCTCCCATTTGGTGGAAAGTTATTAAGGGCACACATGGGCGAATTGAAGTAATTATTTTGAGCGAAAGTCAAAGTCAGTACGGTACGTGCTTGCGTACTATGACCACAATGTGCTTTTTTGGGTGGAAGGCACACGTATCTGTTTCTTCATGACCGGATCAATAGTACGCTAATGCCAAGTAGAACATAACAAAGATTAGAGTGTCGCAGACAAGCATCAAGCTATACACGCATCACAGAAGAAAAACAATGTACTGGACAAGGAAGGAACGGAAGAAAGAAAGAAAGAAAGCGTCATGCCCATGACATGAACATAAACCCAGGGTACAAGAACCCCTTAACGCTCTTTCGGCTAAAGTTTGAGCAAGGATCGTGGGGTTCAAGACTCATACCATGCTGAAAGGGAACCCGCTAGTTCTCGCAACCACAAAACTTGCATAGAAGTTGTCCGCATATACATGAAACCCGAAGTCCTGGGTGTCATCTACTGGGAGGGTTCTTTTTGGGATTCGATAGCTCAAACAGTGGGTTCGAGCTTCAAAGACGGGCCTTGTGTGTGTGTGTGTGTGTGTGTGTGTGTGTGCNCGCGCGCGCGCGTGTGTGAACGTGCATGCGTGCATAATGGCCAGGGACTGCATAATGGCCAGGGACTGCTTCATAACTTCCTCTTGCAATCGAGGAACTCCAACTCATCGACAAGCAGCAATCAAAATTCCTGACCACAGGCCTTTCCAGCCATTGATGCAGCAGGTCACAATTGCACATGTTGCAATGGATGGCTGCCACGTCAATGGCTACCGAACCTACAAAGAGTGAGTTTTGTCACTGATTTTCGATGGGCCAGATCCACCATGGCCTATCTTTCCATGCACGATCAGTTTCACATATTGTGACAGAACATGGAGAAACAGGTGGAGGTTTTGTTTCGTTCTGCACGGCCGTGTATGGGATTGTTGAACTCTTTGCGAATGGTTTGGGGGGTTTTTGAGTTGTGTATGAATGGTGGGAGAATGAGGGACACAATTTATGTTTTCATTGGAGATGTGTGTGTGTGTTGGAGTTATTCATCATTTTCCAAAATTGCTACCACAGAGCAGCACAGCCAAGTGGTACATGAATCAGCCGCCACCATATCATAGGACATCTGAAGTAAAGAGGGAGAGGGAAGAACGCAATGAAACTGAGATCAGCACATAGTAGCAAAGATTGGAGACCCCAAAGAGCACATGCCTCCGAGGTGGGATAGACGGACCAAGCATCATCATGCTTGTTGTGCTCCATCCCAAAACCGTGCAAGACGGAACATTAGGCATGCTTTCTGGCAAAGCAGATACGCTGCGCCAGTGCCGCTGCTGCCCTGTGCTCTCAATGCTTGATCTCTCCTCCCAACAACAGTGAACATGTCCGGGCCAAGCACATGACACCAACCAAAACACAAAGGCCAAATACTGCTGCCCCAATCCCCCCATTGTGTCCCATACAAGAAGTCCCATCAACCACCCTGGGTCTCGCCAGAAGGGACGGCAAATGTTTCCTCACCTCCCCCTCCTACACCTGAGCCGCGGCACATTTCTGATACGAGTGATGGAGAACCAGGTCACGTGGGATGTGAAGGAGACATGCAAAAGGCACATGGGAGCCAAGATGGTTCATTTTCAAAGTGGCAAAATGGGAGGACGGTGATAAGATTGACTGGCTCATGTACGTGAGAGATGAGCTCGTGTGAGTGAGTCTCCAAAGATCATCTTGACCTTTATTTCAACATGGTAATGGAGAATTGTCAGTGCCAAATGCATGAGCTTCTTGGAAATCTTGCAGCATGACTCCTAGAGACCTTGACTCAGGATACCCACTGTAACAAAGTTCCCCCATGAAATTGAAATGTACCGGCATGCAACGAGCATGTGACTCATGTGCACATATGAATAGAAATTTTGCACAGCAGACCATGTATGCATGCATGCTGCAGCACGAACAGTTCTATGATATGTTGCAAAAAAAGCCTTCCAAAGGTATCTAGAAAATACCGGAACATGTCTTCATGATCCAAGCATGTTTGGGTATGCCGTGGCATCTAGTCGTCAATGTATCTATGTTTCTCAGTCCCATTCATGAGACTGAGGCAGGTCGAAAGGCCATTGTGTGTCTTTGAAAACACACGAAAAACACCAATGCACCATGAGTATGAAGAAAACCAGAATCTCATGCTTCTTATCTGCACATAGGAATGGTCAAAAACATAATACTACACAAGTGGAGATGCAAGAGGGATTTGTGTACATGTTCCAGACACATCAACCAGGAACATCGCATTTGACTGTCAGCCTAACAGCATGCACTATAGATTTGAACATGCCATCACTACAACCCTGCACCTAGAAGTCAGCGTGCTTCTATCATGTCACCATCTATTAGGTCCAAAAACTACCAGAAACAGTACGCTCAAACATTAAATGATGCTTGATATTGATGTGCATTGTGTGCGATTGATGCACGTCATTTTCCTCAGCAATGGTCTTCTTAATTTGTTTGTCTCAACGCAGAGTGATGTAGTGGGTCGGCACGCAAAGCTCCTAGAACAAGCAATACAAGAAAATGCTTTCACACGGAGCTTTGGCAAGAGTGACGTGTTTGGTCTCACTAGAGCTGCATGCAGCACACCCGTGCCTATAAGTCTTCCACCAGATAACTGTACCACCAGTGAGGAAGATGTTTCTTATGCGATTGTTAGCATTGCTACCATTGTATCCGTAAACAGCGATTGAGGGATGCACATGGATACACAATCCTTATCGTGATATAGAGAGTGTCTGCTGGCAGCTTGTAGCCTTGGAAGTAGCCGCAATACGACTCGGCTGTCCCGGAAACCAGGAACATGAGTGCCTCCGTGTTTTTATTTTTGAATGCTTGCTTCTCCACGTCCGCAGCTGTTGCCTCGTTGAGGACTTCCGTTACCAACATGACCCCCAGGAGCCCCTTATGCGCGAGGTGTAGCTCGAACCACCACCTCCATAGCCCAAAGCCAGGGCCGCCCGCATACTTCTGGATGGTCAGCGTCTCCTTCTACTTCGACAGGTTCTCAGAACTTCACAGCGTCGTCCAAGATGACAATCCGGTGCGTTGCGGAAGACGTGAAAATTGGAGGGGTTCACAGCTGTGGGCTCATAACCCTTTGTCCGGAATTCCACTTGGTGCAGTCCTGACTTTTGGTTGGTCTTCTCTTGTGGTTCACGTCTTTTGTTTTGGGCAAATCTGAGACTGAGCGTGAGCTTTCTAGTCGCCTCACGCTATGTGAGCAGGAATTTAGAGACAGTCAGTTTGCAAAGGGAAGAATGGCATTTTGTGTTAGGTTTTGTACATGGCCATGATCTGAACATTTATAGGGCTAGTTATGAGCTCTCCAACTCGGCAAACCGCGTGCAATTTGGCCAAGCGTAGCCTAAGTTACGCTTGCAGAAGCACAGGTCTCACCCACCACGGAAACGCCTAACGTCTCCATGGTGCGCACACGTCGTGGCGCCTTCCTTCACGTGCAAATCGCCCTTCCCAAGGTGCAGTTTCCATTGCAGGTGATGGATGGGTCCCTTGCACTGTTTCGACGCACCTCCCCCAATTTTGGATTGAGTTTGATGATAGAGTGCGACGGGATCTGAAACCTGTCCGCGGACCTGCAGTCAGAATTTTGACGGTTCCTGAGTAACGAAACGTATTACTGAGTTTCGGACGCCGAGCCAGGATTTTGGGTAAGTCCCTCAGTAACAAGCTGCACTACTGAAATCCGGCGAGTCATTCACTGGACGCCTCGACAGCCTTTCAGGGGCAAAATCCCCAGATGGACATTTGTTTCTCGGTCCGGTCCATTATTCACAGGAAGTCGAGTCGCGGTCAGCTCCCAGAGCCGCCGAGCACACCTCAGTTTTGGAGGCCCATATCTCCCTCGTTACTTGTCCGATTCCGGTCAAACAACTTCCACTGGATTCGGCGGCTCGTCAAATTCTAGAAGAAATCATCCATTTCACGATCCGAGAAATCCTTGAACTGCTAGATCCAACTGCGAGGAATTTCCTCTCTCTGGCGGCTCGTTGGCGCCTCCCGGTGCACGTGGGCATGCGGAGGGGCAGATTTTCAACATCGCTTTGCATATGCTGATGAACCTGAGAGCAAAGTCCAGATGATCGATGGGGTGAAGAGACCAAGACGGAATGAGAACCAAGGTTTTGAGGCAGGTAAGGACAGAAGACAAAAGTTGCTTCTGTAGATGCTTCTGCAAGAGGGTGGGGCTGCCGCGTCGATGTGAATAGGCCCAAGGGGGAGGGGAGGGCAGGATTCAGGACCTAGGTGTTTTGTGTGTGAGAGTGGAGGAGGGATTGTCCCTCCTTTCTCTGTGCCCAGTCGTTTAACACAATGAAATGGGAACAAGAGTGAGAAAGAATGTGGGGAATCCACACAACAAGAGTACCATGGAAAGCTCATGGTACTCAGACAAAGTCTTACACAAAACAGGTAAGTAAACGTGTGCTAAGGAAAGTGAAGATAGTGTAAAGGGACGAGCATGTTTCTTGCTCGCACATTCCACACAAGGAGGCCACACAGCAAAATCGAGGGTCAAGCTCGACCACTGGGCAGATAGTGAGGACGGCTACTCATCGAGAAACAGAGAAATTCTGCTGTGGTTACCCTGGGATCAACACCTCGGATTAATAACTCAACTCCCCCAGGAACTACAAGCATGTTTGGTAACAAACCACAGAATTATAAAGTCGATGAGGTCATGCCTCCACCATTAGAAAAACCAAAGAGTGAACAGCATGTCACAGAAATGTCATTTGGCCATCGGCCACAACCTGAGAGTGTGCCGCTGCTGTTTGGAGTCCAACGGTTCATCAATGGTGCACATTTATCCTAGGTGGCAAACCTCCAGTCGCAGCCATGGAACTCATTATCCTTTACATGTGTTTTTTCATGTGGTGCAAAACAAGAGGGCATCCAGGTGTGAAGGCCCACAGACTTAACCGAAACATTAACACCTGCTAGGGTAATGCTGCTGGATATATCTAACAAGTTGTTCTTGGTTTCATCCTGTAACAAGTAGAACCGTGCAAGGGAAGGGGAGCGAGGGAGCGAGAGTATGAGAGACACCATGGATGTTACAAGCTTACAGAGAAATTGTGAAGTGTCGAGGTGTTAGGTGGAGTGAAGACTTAGGTTATGCAATGAAACGAGACCTACCTCGTACATCACGCACAAGTTGTGACCACCGCCACCACTAGGATTGGGCCAGACATTGCAGACTATTCTACAAGTGGTTGCTGCCAAAAAAATCCGGCAGCATGATCCCAACAAGATCAGCAGTCGGCAACTAACCCAAGTCATCCACAACCAACAAGCATGAAAATCCACACCATAGTGAGCTTTCTGCAACTATATTCCATGTTAGAGATGTCAAAGAACTACAGGCTGGCCCGTTGATACAAACCTAGAGCTATCCAAGTAGCATATGAAAGACGAGTGGATCCTGTGAGACCCTGGAGAGAATCAAATGTGTCATTTCCTTCGAGCACCATATGGCTTGCATGGCAGCAACATGTAGTTAATCTCCTGCATAGATGCATGTGTCTGTGAGAGACCAGTGAACATCGATCAATGTATTGGTGTATTACTTGAACACCAATACCAACACCCACCTGGCCCGCATAGAAGCGACAACACAAGCCAAAGCAGATAACCTGGTGTAAGAGATTTACACGGTAGAGCTGGGAGAGGCCAACAGTAGTCAGGTTACGTCAGGTGCAGAGGACGCACGTGTCAGACCAATGTATGAACAACAAAAATTTGAAAGATCCAGAGCTGAGATTGTTTGTCAGAAAGTCAGCCCGCTGGGAACATGTGTCCATCAAGTCAACCTTGACAACATGAGCAGCGATGTACTCACTAACAAAACGGTGCTCCACTTTGATTGTGTGATTGATGCATGCCATGACTCTCAACACTTGCCTTGGTGCTCTGATTGTATCAACGGAGAGCGATGCAGCAAATGGGCATGCACAGCCCTTTCAACGGGCAGCACATCCAAACGCTTGATCACATATGTAACCCGCGAGCAATGTACTTGGCCTTGCTAGAGTTCCTTGCAACACATCCTTGTTTTCCACTAGTCCAAGATACAACAGTACCTTCAACCACGAAAACGTATCCCAAACGGCTACGAGCGTCTGTACCATGCATCCAGCCACTGTCGTTGTATCCGCCCAGGACTATGGAGGGATGTGCTCTTTAGCAAAGCCTGATGTGTCTCATAGAGAGCATACATTGTACAACACGGATGCATCCTCAAGATAATGCTGAAGTGGATACTACGAGAACTGAGCTAGATATTTGAAGAAAAATGCAACATCAGCATGCGCCGTTGGCACATCAAGATAGTCAGTGACATTACAACCCCCCCCCCCCCCCCCCCCCCCCCCCCCTCCCCAAGCTAGACCACAAAAGGTGTTTTCAGCAATTGGTGGTCAGTTGGGGTATTGGGGGTAGAGGCAGGTGGAATGGCAGTGGGAAGTGGAGCAAAGCGTTCACCAAGACTGTGGATGTAGGCTGCCTAATACACATGTAGGGTGCAGGTGGGACAGTCCCGCTCAAAGTCCATGCCAAGGAACACTCGAACGGTGTCGAGGTCCTTCATCTTGTAGACTGACTGTAGAAGATACTTCACAGAAAGAACAACAAAAGGACTCAGACAGCCAATGAGAAGGTCATTGACATAGATGAGGTTGGCAACAAAGAGAGAACTGAGGACAGAGAAACAAACAGGATCGACTGGCGGTACCCCCCTTCTCAAGGATGGCACTGATTTCCATGTTTTAGCAGGAAAAGGACTGCATAAAAGTATACAAAGCTTTGTGCAGCTGCTAGACTTTTTTGGTGCCATTTGCGAAGCTGGTTGGCTGCGCCATGTAGATCTCCTCGTCCATGTTGCCATACAAACCAGCATTGTTCATGTTCACGTGCTCGAGCTCCTAGTCATGGTATGCCACCAAGCTTAGAAGGGCCCGAGACGTTTTGTAGCGTCCAATGGGAGCAAGGGTCTCATGAGGTTCATTGTTGGGGATTTGTGAGATTTATTTGGCAGTACTTTGATCTTTGTTGTGATCCACGGTGCCATCAGGCTTTAACTTCTGCCTGAAAATCCAACGAGCTGACACAGATTCATGACCAGGTGGAAGGTCCACCAGTTTTTAGACCCCATGCTCATGAAGAGAATTAATCTCCTCCTGCATGGACAATGGCCTCACAAGCCTCACATACATTTGTTGGATTGGGTTCCAAAGGAGAGAGACCACTGGTGGCAAAGCATGGAACAAGATAGCCTATGGCAGAGGTTTCAAGGGCCTCATTTCATGCATCTCAAAGTCAGAGATGTATGAGAGTAGCCAAGAGCAGCACTAGGATGCATGACGCCAATGCTAGGACTGTCCAGTGCTGTGGTGGTGAGACCTAGGGCACGCAACCCTGGGTTTCTAGACAACACCCCACAGTGAGGAAGAAGGGCGCAATGCTGTCCTCAACGAGTGTATGACTCAGGAACTGGTAAGCTGGATTCGACAGATGTTAGGGACTTGAAAACAACAATGGGAGATGGAGCAGCTGGGACAACAAGAGAAGACGGAGAGGAGATAGGATAAAGTGGAGACTGGTTAGCAGACACAGGTTTTGGAGATTAGTCAGCAGACGTAGAAGTAGGATGGGACGGAGAGGAGGATGGGGAGGAAGGATCCGACAATACAGAGACAGTAGATGGTGATATGATGGGTACACCACCAAAAGAGACACCGTTGCCTTGATCCAAAGAGGCATCAGGAACGACAGAGGGAGAGATGCCTCCTCCAAACAAGAGAGTGGGGCTAGGGTGTCAACAGAGGCAAGGATATCAAGGTCACCAAGAAAAACAGACTAAGAGAAAATAGCTTTGCAGGACTTGATGACACAACAAAAAGTAGGATGCCAGAAGTACCAGGCCTTGGATTGTGCTGAAAGGCTGAAAAAAGGGGTAGAGAAAATCCTGACCGGACAGCTTACCATCACTGAGATCATTGGGAAGCCAGATAGTGGCAACACAACCCCACACATGAGCGAGCCGGATATGAGCCCCGCAGCCCGTCCAGCACTTGTAATGTGTCATTTCACAAGGCAGCGGACTGTGAGGGACACGGTTCCATACCTAGGTCATGTAGGGCATAGCCTCAAATGCAAAGAGTTGGGAGAGCCTAGACTCAGAAAAAAGAGACTGCAACATATCAACAAGGGAGTGGTTCCAACGTTCAGATACACCATATTACTAGGGTCTGTACGGAGCGGAGGAATTTCTGCGCACCCCAGGAGAGGTGAGAAAGCGGGAGGTGGGACTGAAGAACTCACCACTGCAGTCAGAGAATAACATGAAAATCTGTCGTTGACAAGCCCCTTTGAGCTTGAGGAATACACTATGCAAGGGCGTCAGTCACCTCACTCTTTGATGCAAGGCAAAGACCCAGCAAAAGCAAGACAAATCATTAGTAATGTAGAAAAGATATTGACAAAGCCCACCAAAAAAATCATGAGGATGGGGGCCTATGATGTCAGCATGAGCAAGCTCAAGAGGATGGGAAGTGACATGATCAGAGATAGAAAAAAGAGATCAATGCATTTTTCCTTGAGCACAATCAAGGCAATTTGACATGCGTGAGGAGAAAATGAGGTAGGATCAAGACCATGAGCCGGGTGCAGGCGGAGCAAGCTGTCAACGACGGCAATATGAATGTGAAAACGATGATGATGTAGGAGACATGTGTGCTAAGAGGAAAGATAAGGTGCGACATGAACTATGACAGAGACAGTAGAAGATGGAGGGAGAGATAGAGGAATACATAATAGAAAATCGCAATGAAGTCCACGAAGTACAACACGACTAGAGGAATGCAACAGGAAAGTGCCCATACCATGACTAGACACGAAGTCCATGCCGTGGCCCTGGTGGTAACAGCCAGCATGCCGACCTCAAGATTGGACACGTACATCACATCTGGTAGGAACAGATCGTCTGTGGGTCCAACAAAGCGCACAACACCAACACCCTAACAGACAGCATCTAGCCAGAGCAAGTGAGCACAATGCGAATGGAGTTTCAAGGCCAAGAGGGACAAAAGCGGAGCGATAGAGTATCATGTGATGAGTGGCGACGATAGAAAAGGAACGCAGAGAGTAGTCCAGGGGCTGACTTACCAAGGTCTTGAAGCAGTTTGAGATTGTGAGCCCAGTACTAATGAACATTCTCATCCACATGCATGTGGAGCTGGCTGAATTGAATAGTCGTTGCATTTTGTGCTACATGCTTTGTGACGGAGGTGCGATGAAAGATAAGATGATAGGGAGCAATAGGGTTCACATACGTGCTGCATGCACTGTCACCATTTTGCTGACCAATCTTGCTAGTGAGAGTGCCAGGGCCAGGATTGATGAGTGCACAAAAATCAAAGAGAAGACTCAGAAGGCAAGTGAACAAAGCGGGTAGCAGCAAAAGTATCAGTTTTTGAAATAGCACTGCCAGAGCTGCTCCCCCTGTTCCTAAGCACTGAAGCATACCTCCCAGGATGAGAAGATAAGTTCAGGTTTGAAATGCGGTGACATGGTCTCAAATTCAAGCTGACGTTGAGGCAAGAGAGCACGCGCAAGAAAAGCTGCGGCNCAGTGTCAACTGTGCCAGCAGCGCTAGTGGAAGCAACAACAAGAGGATCATGAGCAGCAAGCAGTGGCATCATGGTAAGCTTGGCAGTTGCTTCTGACAATTCAGCCATGGAGACGCTAGCATCATGTTGGCGATATTTTGTACTTCCTAGGGCAAGCCAAGTATGGCAAAGTTGCTCTTGGAGCTCTGCGATGGATTTTTCATGGTTAGGCAGAATGATTGTGTATGAAAAGAAGAAGGGGTGCATAGAAGACATTTTTTGCAGGGTTTCCATTGCCCCAGTGGATGTAGAAACATGAAAGAGTGGGTGGAGAAGCAGTCTGACCTTACAGAGGTGCGCACAAAGAGGCCAGGATACTATGCAATATCCCCTTACAGAGCAGAAGGAATTACAATAGAGTGCGTACCACACAGAGAGTGTGGGAGCAGCACAAAGAGCGGTGGGAGGACAACAGTAGCAAATACAACAATCACAAAAACCCTGGAGGCAGATCAGAAAACAAACCACACGAACCCAGTCAGGGCAGCCGTTGAGATTGCTTCTGTTGCTGCAAGGGCGCAGTGAGGGTGTAAATGCGAGCGGTGGTGGGGGGAGTAGCTGCTGCTGTGAAGATAACGGAGAAGAGGGTGGTACCCTGATGGACTGGACAACAGATCAGGTTGATATGGCTACAATGGCAGCGGAGACGACAACTGCACCTGCTGCTGCCAAAATCTAAGTAGCAAAATTCACAATTTCTACATCAAGTAGGCCAAAGGTAAAGGCAGCCTGAGTAAACTCTTCCAAGAATACACACCAGCGGTGGCTGCAGGCGCATGCAAAGCTCTAGTATTGGCTATAAACATGGTAGTTGTGGCCACTGCTGACAAGAAAGGCTGACTACCTCGGGAGCAGCCACACCGTTGCGCATAAAGTGGTTAGTGGGAGCTTGACCCACTGTGAAAGTGAGCGGTGGCTACGGTTGCTGCATTTCTGGATGATGAGGTTGCACCTGCGGCTGTTGTGCCTGAGGTAGTGGCTGTGACCATGACGGCTGATGTGACTCTGAGACGTTTACATATGGAACAACAAGGAGGAAGGGACGCTTTTAACGGTCCATGCATAGGGTTGATCTTCAGGATGTCATTGAAGTTGTTGGCTAGGATGTTGTTCGCCGTGTAGATTTGGCAGTCGACCCTGTCTTGCTCATGCTTGAATTCTACAACGGTCTCATAGAATTGTATTCGCCGGGCACCACCATGTGATGCAGGTGCCAGTACTTGCGACGTTCGTCATGCAACTGCTCTGCTTCATGGCATGCCATGCATGTCTCGTTGATGGATGCCTTCTCCTCGTCTGAAAGAGAGGATATTGGAGGCATTTCAGATGGCAATGCCAGGATGGCAGTGGCAGTGGCAGTGGCAGTACTACCACCAATAGAAGGTTTGCTGCAGCTCCCGCAACTATGGTGATGTTAGCACAGACGTGGTTGCGGCAACGACTGCAGCTGCCAAAGGGGGTGATGCTATGGAAGCCGGTGATGCCGCGGCAGCAAATGATGCTCCGGACGATGATTCTCCGGCTGCCTGTGGAAGCTGAGAATAACTGAAGATGGCGGAGACTTTTGGCTGCGGTCGCGGTTGCAGACGAGGCTATTGCGACGGCTGTGGCTGTGGCAATAGCTTTGGCCGTGGTTGCGGCTGTTAATGAGAGTAAATCTCTGGCAGATAGAAATTCTATGACTACAGGCAAGGCCACGGATGAGGATGCCGCAACTCTAGATGTCGCTAGTGGGAAGTCCGACGGTTGCTGCGGCTGCGGCTGCGGTGGCAGCCACAGTTGAGGACATGGCTTATGCTGCTGCTACTGTGATGACTGTGGCTGCGTCTCTGGCTACAGTTGTGGCGGCAGCTGCAGCTACTGTTGAGAGCAATGTTGTGCCTACAGGCGATGCCGCGGTGAAAGCTGGTGCTGGAGCTGCAAATGTTCTCAGGGGAGATCTGACGGAGGCAGCAGCTACAACCGCTGTTAAGGTTGCGGATGTACTACAAAATCCCCAAAAATGGTTCAGGGCATCGGCTTTGAGATCTGTGTAGCTGCAGTACTGATTACTGCTATTGCAGCTGACACGACTGTAAACGGCGGGTGGCCGAACAATGCCACAGAGCCCGGCAATGATGAGGGTCGGCAAGTCGACAAGAGTGCTTGGAAAATGGTCTAAGAGTACCCAAACCTCACTCCACCTTGCACATGGCCACCACAGACTACGTGATGGTGGCGAGCACAGCATATGGGCAAGAGTACAGAGCATGCACGAGAGGATGTTGCAAAGTGCAGCCCTAGAAGTCAGTGCAGCCGTCACCTGCTGCAGGAGGGTGGTGCACACGCCATGGCATTTTTGCAGTCGAGATCGGCAAGGGACTAGGTCCCAGGAATCGATGCTCCACTGCGTAAGAGGACTGTGGAACATAGTGTGCGTCTTTTTCATTCTTTCAATACCAGTAACAAGAAGAACTGTGCGAGGGAGGTGGAGCAAAGGAGCGAGAGTAATAGAGATGTCATTGATGTTGTAAGCTCACTTAGAAATTGTGAAGCAAGTGTTGAGGTGTTAGATGGCGCAAGCTTAGGTGCGCAATGAAGCGAGACCCACCTCATGCATCATGCACGAGGTGTGACCAGTGCCACCCCTAAAGTCAAGCCAAACCTCATAGAATTTATTGCGAGCGGCTATTGGTGAAAAAAAGTACAATATGAATCCAATAGGATCAGCATTTGACAACTAACCAAAGAAATGTAGAACCAACAAGCGTGCAAATCCACATCATCCTAAAGTGTATGTGGACATGCCACCAAATGTAAGAGGCATCAAAAGAGCTACTGGCCCATCGGCACTATCCTAAAGCTATGGAAGTGACATATGCAACATGAGTGGAGCCAACTGAGAGAATCGAATGTGTTGTTTCCTTAGAGCACCACTTGGTGTGCATGGAAGCCATGTTCATTTAATGTCCTACATGGATGCATGTGTGTGAGACCAGTGGGCAACAGTCAACGCACTGGTATTTGAACACAAATACCAACACATCTGAGAAATCTAGCTCAACAAAAAGGGTGACGGCAAGATTCGCCTTGAGAAGGCGAAGCTCGTCGTTACCTCTCCTTGCTTGTGACACCCGGGTCAAGCTCACTACATCGCAAGAGCTTAGCTGCCACCAACCCAATACTCTTCACCACATTTGTGAGCACATGGTACATGAAAACTCTGGCAACACTTGCACTCCCTCCCATGCACACTCTCCCTCTCATTCACTCATGTTAATTACAGCATTCCAAAAGTTACAACATGTCACAATACACAACAGTATCCCCCTCCCTTCCCCC
>SZWC01017380.1:1055-13945 GCA_023375785.1 Penium margaritaceum
ATACATATACATATACATATACGTATACATATACATATACATATACATATACATTTACATATACATATACATATACATATATACATATACATATACATATACATACACATACACATACACATACACATACATATACATATACATATATACATTTACATATACATATACAATAATTCATCGCTGCACACGTGCGACGAATGGTAGCAATCAAACAGGCATGACTAATTCTTCTTGCTCAGGCTCAAAGAGTTTGTTGAAGAGCTTGCTGCTAGGGATAATTGCTTCTTTTGCCGCACGTTCCCGAAAGGCAGGATCCAAACAGCGTGAAAACCCACATGCATCCCATGCATGCGTGACTAAGCCTGTGATTTTTCTCCAACATCAACCATGAATGCAAGACCCACGTCATGCCTAAGTTGCACAACTTGCCTAGACCGAGGTCAATGTTTCTCATGTTGCCCGCATTCAAGCTTGCACGCACCTCCTCAGCATGCCATTCGTTGTCTGCAGATTCTATGGCTGCTTTGAGGGGATGCTGGAGTCCCATGTCCGCGGGCTGCGCCTTAGAAGTGCAGCCCGCGGGAATGAAGAGCAGGCGCACGTAGCCGTTATGCACCTTCAAAAACTCCTCGAACTCTGGCGCCATGTGCGGCCGCCACGCATCAAGCAACAGGATGAACTTGTTACGAGCAAGTATGGAAGGCAGGGAGGTGGACACAGTGTCTGGAGTGGTGTACGTTTCGATTTTATTCTCCCCACAACATTCTTCTCTCTTTTGCAATCCCTTTTGTACCACGGGTGTAGCACGTTGGTGATCCATTCCCACGTCGTCTTTGCATTGGCCCAATGATTTGCTGTTTTGTTTGTCAAAGTTTGCACAGCGGAAGTGGTGGCAGCAATGTCTAGGTTCTTTGCTGGTTGTACATAGATCTTGGTGTCCAGCAAGACAGAATGTACATAAGAGAGAAATGTAATCTCTTGATTGATAGTACAAAATACAAAGTACAAGTATCATTCTTCACACAGCTATGTACAGAGCATTGAGCTGCCTGGCATCCCAAAAAGGGACAATCCTTGCTAGGCCTTCAAGACAGTCGACGCAAGGGACTTTGGCATTGCCACTGTCTTCGAGGTAGTCTGGCCTCCAGGTAGTCAGGCATCCTCAATCCAGGCTGGCACGAAAGTGCCAGTCTTATAGGGGTCTTCAGAGCGAACTTCAGCAGAGTCTTGACTTGCACGCTGTGGTAGGCACTCCAGTAGCCAAGGAGATGATGATGACAGAGAAGCTGAAGTCTGAATCTCTTGAAGTACTGAGGCTGATTTGTCTGAGAGACTTGATTTTTTTAGGTGTGCCAGGACCGCCGCCTTATATGTATGAGGTCCTGGCAAGATGACCGCCTTTAAGGAGAAGCTTCCTTATTGGAGGTGGTAGTATTCACCTCTTTTCCTTGCAGATAGGACGCTTCCTTGTAGAGGAAGCTTCCTTCAGCTCTGTGATGTTACTTGGTACCAGAGTCAGCTCTGGGGGAGCTTCCTGATGAAGGAAGCTTCATCCAACTGCATGGTGAAGGTTTTTCATCAGGTAGCTTCCTTCAGAAGCTATCTTCTTACACCATTGATTCTGCTGTACAGGTTGATGTAGATTTGGCGATCCTTGCACATGTTGAAGATGATGCAGTAGATGTTGTTCTCCACCTTTGATGCATGGATGCTAGGCAGGAATAGGTAATCCTGCATTGTATACCTGTGCAACACTGTGCAGTGTGTAGCCTGCTATCTCCCTAGGAGTTGGCAAAGGGCATGTGCTACCTCGTTCGCATGCCTACATACTATTTACAGTGCAGGCCCTTTTGCCCCCAAGGGACTGGACACCAGAGAAATATCTGGTTGAGGCTGAAGAAGATTCTCAGCCAAAGTGAGCCCAAAAAAAGGTACCGTAAAATCCGTAACTCCTTCTACGGTCCTCCGAGTACGGTAGCAACTGCATTGCCACGGAACAGTAAACCAGCGCAGAAATTGAACATTCCAACACTCCCCCTCAATTGGTGCGCTGGTGAAACGGCTCCATTTCACTGTTGCTGATCTCCAAAAAATTCCTCGAGCGACTTCCAAAAGTCTTCGTCAAGAAATTGGAGTGGAGTCGTGTCCTCGGTGAAATCGTGAGGAAGAAAGAAGTCGATGTCGGCTTCTGGAGCAAAGAAAAAACTTGTCTCCTCGTTTTTTGGGCTGTTTGTTGCCGGGACCCATGTGGAGTCAACTTCGGGTGCCGTTGGGCTTGTCTGGGGCATGTCACAGAAAAAAAGAAAATGGCTGGGTCGAGTTCGGGCCACTCCAGAAAACTGGTTGCTTCTTGTGGAAGCATTTCTGCCGATGAACCTTGCCCATGAGGCTCAGCATGTGCCTCAAAATGCTTTCTTCATGCCTACCCTCGCACAGCTCCTTCTAAGTTGACGACACCTGTTCCAGGCTCTGAAAAGGCGTTTCTGGGCCTCCCCCTCTGCTTGGAGCCGATGGAACTGTACAAAGGTCGCTTGGAGGGTCGTGAGAGTCTTGCTCCTCACGTTCAGTCGCGCAGGTACGTTTTTCCTTTGTTACAGCCACGGAACAGTCCGTTGCTGCTTGGCTGACCCGTTTCAGTCCCGTCACTCCGCGGGTTGACGACTCAATTCGACAGTCTGGGGGTTGGTTGTCGGACAAAGAGGTCGTAGGTGGACAGGTCCACGGAATCGGGGGCGTGCCGTCGAATATTGCTGGCGAGCAGGGCCCGTTCAGCGAACTGTTGCGCGCAAGCTGTTTGCAGGTAAGTGTGGGGGATGCTGATTTTGCGACAGAATTGAGCAGGCAGCAGGCGCATTTCCTGTCAATGGATGCTGCGCAAAAATGGCTTCCACCTGTGCCCATGTTGTTTCCATTCGTTGTATGTCCGCTGGCTGCCTTGCTTTTGGTTTGCGAAACAGGTACTGATCCATCGCATTTGCGCCCAGCAGTTATTCTCGTGCAATGCTTGACAGCGGCAGCGAGCGTTGACATCAGCGGCGAGTTCGCTCGCCTCCTTTCCTGCTCACTTGCTTGTGCTGACATCAGCATCGAGCTTGCTGGCAGGCCTGCCTGCTCGCTCTTTTGCGCTGCTGCTTGCTGGCTTGCTTGCTTGCCTGCTTGCTGGCTCGCTCGCTTGCCTGCTCGCTGGCTTGCTCGCTTGCCTGCTTGCTGGCTTGCTTGCTTGCTTCGCGGTGGTTGCGCCTGCGCAGATCGCCGCGAGTGGTTGCGCCTGCGCAGATCACCGCAAGTGGTTGAGGGAACAGCTGCACGTCGTTCGGATCCCGCAGCTGCGAAGGTGTCGAGTGGGCCGACTACCGATGCTGCGACTAGCGCGAAGCTGCCTGCGTAGCCTTTTTCGTCTTTTTGGGCGAATTTGGTTGTCGCCAATTTTTGTGCGTCAAAGCTGTTGCAGGTTTCCACCGGAACAGTGATTTTAGCATTTTTGGTGGGAGCTGTAGCTGCGACGAAAGCGAGACCTGCCGAAGATACTGCCGTGAGCACACTTTTTTCTGGAACTGCTGTTTGGAGATTGTGTTCACCACCAGGAGGCAAACCTGCTGTCGGGGCCGTTGTGATGAGATGTAGCCCACTCCCAAAATCTTGACTTGCGCTTTTACGCTTGAGAGGTCAACCGAAACTGCCGCGTGGATTGTGGTTGCCTTGGTGAGACCTGGAAGGAGAGTTGGCCGATGGGTTTGCATGGAAATGAGGTACGCCGACTCCATTTTCGGCTGCAGATTTTAGGTCTGAAATTTCCCATCGGCTCTTTCTTTTTTTGGTTCTTCCCCCTGTCGTGTTTGCGTTCACCATGAAGCACGTGAAGCCCATTTGTACGCTGCAGGAGGCATCCATGGCTCGGATTTGGCTTTTCAACTTTCGCGTCCCGTTCTCCTCACACTTCTTGAGGTCACACTGCAAAAATGCCCTTGCGGTGAGTCCGCATTGCTGCATGCACCTGTAGAGGATGTCTTTAGGGACGCTTTTTGTCAAACAGTCGGCAGCTTGCATTTTTCCTGGAACGTGAACAAGCTTCACCGTCCTGTCTTGGACCTTAGTTCGAATCCAATGCCCTCGAATGTCGATGTGCTTGGTTCGACCCTGAAATTTTGTAGAGTTAGCCAGGTCGATCGTCGAGCTGTTGTCGACAAAGACTTCAGTCGGCTTCTCTTGTGGAAAGCCGATGTCGTCGAGGAGGTTGCGTAGGTAAGTAACCTCCTGAGCTGCTGCAGTAGCTGCCACATACTCGGCTTCTGCTGAACTGAGAGTGATGATGCTTTATCGCTTGCTCATCCATGAGACAGCTCCTCCACCAAGAAGACACACAAAGCAGGTGGTGCTACGTCGGTCTTCTTGGGTTCCTCCAAAGTCAGCATCCACGTAGCAACGAAGCTCGAGATCACTCGAGGTTCCAAAGCAAAGACTTGCATCGTTTGTGTTCTTGAGGTAGCCGAGGGCTTGATCGAGCTCCTTACAGGCCGCTTCTGCACAGGTTTCATTGCCACGTGCCAAGTTGCTAACAGCAAACTGTAGGTCTGGATGCGTGCAGCTTGCAGCGTGCATCAGTGAACCAATTCTGCTTCGGTAGTCTGTTTCACTCCTCCCCCTGGGTCCCTCATGGAGCAGCTGCTGTTGAGTGAGAGGAGTAGACACGTGTCTGTCAGACACGTTGAAGCGTTCACAGACCTTGGTTGAGTACGTCAGCATATGCATCCGTGTTGTGCGGTCGCGTTTGATGTTCATGCCAATGTAATACTAGAAACTTGGCATGAAGGTCACATTGACCTCTTTTGCCATGGCTGTAGCTGTGGCTTTGATGAATTGTGCTGATGGGCCAATGATGAGGATGTCGTCAACGTAGACCAGTGCGTAGCAATCTAGCCGCATGTTTGGTGAAGGACAATGGAGGAACAGACAGTCATCGTAGGCTGATGGAAGAAAGTCAAGGGCTTCCAGGAGGCTTTGAAGCTTCCGGTACCACAAAAGAGGACTCTTCTTGAGTCCGCACAAGCTCTTCACCAGCTTGCACACTCTTCTACTTCCATCATCGTAGCCTTGTGGCTACCTCATGAACAGTGATGTGTCCATCTCCCCATGAAGAAATGCGTTCTTCACATCGAGGTGTTGCACCTCGTAGTCTTACACTGCTGCTATTGTAAGCAAAACACATGCTGTGGTGTATCGACTCACTAGGGCGTAGGTTTCAAAGAAATCCTTTCCCTCCACTTGTGAAAATCCTTTTGCCACCAAACGTGCTTTGAACTTGTCAACACTCCCATCAGCTTTTGTTTTGATGCGGAAGACCCATTTTACCCCAAGAGGCCGTGAACCAGATGGTAGCTCAACAAGCTCCCACGTGCCTTTGTCCATGAGGCTATTGTATTCCGCATCGAATGCAGCTTTCCATTCTGCTCCATGCTCTCCGTTGAGAGCCTCCTTGAGCGTCTTTGGCTCCGGTGGGAGATCCTTCATTGATGTGAACAGAGCACATAGATGAGTTGTGGTGAACTCAGTGAGAACGTCAGTGTTCTCCTTGAAGACACAACATGTCGTTATGGCCATGTTGTTCTCTGCTTCACTCTCTCCTCCTCTCTGTTTCTCCAACTACTGCTGTAGGAGGCGTGTGAAATGCCGCTCGTGGACTCCCCCTAGCGTCTCATGCTTCCGCGTCGCCTTCGCACCATTCTCCAGTCCCACCACCTTGGCTTTGTGATCAAGTACTTCGACCGAATGGTGGTCTCTGGAGACGCGTACCAGATCGTCTCCATAAAGGGGCACACCCGTGCTCACCGCCTCTTTACTCACATGATCCAGATCAAGAAGGGTGAGTGGTTATGGATCTGCATCTTCTTCCTTCAGTGATTGGTCGTAAGAGTCGTAGAAGGTTTGCAGTAAGTCTGGTGCAGTCCTGCGCTTCTGCTCCCATGTCGGGCGTGTGAGGTTTTCGAAAAAGATGGCGTCACGACTGATTGTGAACCGTTGTGAGTCCACGTCGTAGAACTCCCAACCCTTCATGTTGGGACATTGTCCAAGGAAAATTCCCCATGACGCTTTGTCTGCTAGCTTTTTGCGACGTTCCTTAGGCACGAAAAATAGTGCCATACAGCCAAAGGTCCTGAGCATGGTGATATCAGGCTTGTCACTGTGCCAGGCCTGGAATGGTGTCATCTCTGGAAGTGACACATGGGGTACGCAGTTGTGCACCCAGACCGCTTGCCTCAAGGCATACGGCCACCAGCTGTTGTCGAGTTGAGCACCCAGAAGCATTGATTTCAATGTCTCTTGCATCGTGCGGTTGGCCCTCTCAGCCACGCCATTTTGCTGTGGCATGAAAGGTGTTGAGAACTGCTACACAATCCCCATGTCTTCAAGTCGAGACATGAACTCAGTGCTCGTGTACTCCCTAGCACCATCTAAGCATAACACCTATAACTTCTTGTTGCTCTGCCTCTCCGCCATTGCTAGTCACTTGAAGAAGCATGTAGGAGCTTCATCCATTACACGTAGAGGGTAGCTCCACACGAATTGAGTTGCGTCATTGACAAACAAGAGAAAGTAGTAATGACCCGAACTTATAGTAGTTGTAGGGAGTGGCCCACAGATGTCAGTGTGAACCAGTTTCAGCTGTTAGCTGACATCACACTTGGTGGCTGGAGGAAACATCTGACATGGTAGCTTTGCACGAACGCAGTCCTCTCATGGAGATGATACGTCCTTGTCACCATTGTCTTTGATATCGAGGTCGTTGACTTGGGACTCCTTGTGCATCGACTCCACAATCTGGTTGCTGACGTGGCCGTGGCGTTTGTGCCACACAGGTAGATCTGCACCAGAGGGTTGGTGGAGACTAACTGCTGCAAAAGGAGATTCAGAGTCGCTTGAAGCTGGTGCACTGAATTCCAGCTCAATCATGCCGTGCGGTAGCAGGCGGCCTTCGGCAAATGTTTTGCCCTCACGACTCTTCAAAGTGACATGTTGTCCGTTACTGATGATGCGTGCACCTTTCCTCATCAGTTGTCCAAGTGAGAGGAGGTTCACTGCAATCTCAGGTATGTAAAGTACGTCACGAAACTTGACTTGAGCACCCCTGAACCCAGTCACAATCATTTTTCCTTTCCCCAAAACTGGCACTCACATGTTGTTGGCCACTGTGACGAAGCCTTTTGCAGAAGGTAGGAGCTCTTGGAGGCATGACTTGTCAAATGTGGTGTGCGATGTACATCCACTGTCAAGGTACCACACATAGGCAGAGCGAACCAACGTGTCGCCTTGAGTTTCTGACAGTTGGAACACGGACCCTGTGTACTCGTATGCCTTGCCTTTTTCCTTCTCCTCCGGCTCCTTCCCCTTCTCTTGAGTCTGCTTCTCTTTTCCACCATCCTCTGTCCCCCCCTTGCTTCCTGACTTGTTCCCCTGGCTTGTCTCCTTCTCTTCTCTCATCTGCTTCCAACAATCTTTGGCCTTGTGTCCTTTCTTGTTGCAATATGAGCACACTATTGCAGGAAGTGACCCATGTTGCTGGCCGCTTGAGTTGCGCCTATTGGCGTTTGGCCCTGATTGGGCGGACCACTGGGAGGAGGTTGACTTTCTCATGGGTTGGCCCTTCCAGGAGGGTTGAGTGGAGCTGACTGCTGCGCCAATTTCCTCCTAAGTGGCGTTTGAGAAAATTCGCTCCTTTTCTTTTGCTAAGAGCTGATCACGTTACTCAGTGAGCAACATTTTACAAACATAGGTTTCTGTCAGCTCTCCTTTGTGCATTAACTTCAGCACTTTCCGTACGTCATCCCAGTCTCCTGTTAGGTCTTTCAGGAGGAAAGTCACAAAGACAAGTTCTGAGATAGGAGCATCGGTCACTGCGAGCTGGTCTCGTAGTGATTTTGCCTTGTTGATGTAGGATTCAACACTATCAATGTTGTTGAGGCTGATGTGCGATAGCTCGGTCAGAAGATGGGACTTGAAGGTAGAGTCGCCAAACATGTAGGTCCTTTGCAAATAGGACCATGCTTGGCGTGCAGGCTCAGAGGTTCCCTCGTACATCCGAATCGCTTGTTGGATGCGAGTAGTCAGCTTATTGTCCAGCACCATGAACGCAGCTTTGGTGAAGTATTCCAACTCCGGCACCACTTGTGGTGGCGACCCAGGTGGTGGAGGAGAGTAGTACCCATTGTCCAACTTCCAGAGGCTATGAATCTGGGTGACTTGTTTAAACTTGTGTGCCCAGTGCTGGAAGTCTTCTCCGTCGAACTTGTCGATAGAGATTCTGTGCAGTTGTAGTGATGCCGCAGATGCTGGCACAATGTCCTGCAAGCATTGAAAAGGCTTGCCTTTCGTTGCCACTTGAGGTCCTTGCACGGGGTTCTGCTGCATGTTGATGCCTGGATTTCACTGAAATGTCGGCATTGGTGCAGCTGCTGTTGCTGCTGCCGGCTGTACCACGTGAACTGGTGGCACGAATGGTTGATATGCGTGCTGAACTGGTGCTATGGGGGGCACCTTTGGAGCAGCTTGCTGCTGCTGCACACCTCCATGAATAGGTGCTCGAGGTTGCGCCTGTGGAGGAATGGCTGGTTGCACAACTGGAGGAGGGTTTGCCTGAGGCTGATGCGCAGATGATACTTGTGACGCCGGTTGCCATTACATCTGCTGCTGTTGTTGCTACAGTTGTTGCTCGTGTTGCTACTGCTGTAGCTGTTGTTGAAACCAAGCAAGTTGTAGCTACAGCTAGGCAATCTCAGCTACTTGATCCACATGTGACTGCTATAACAGTTGCGTGTGAGTAGCTTTAGTGGCACATGTGAGTTGCTCTTGCTGATGTAGGAGCTCTTGGGCTCCAATTTGCTGCCTTAAAGCCTCTCTCTCGTGCTCCACAGCCTGACGCCCTGCGGCCTCTTGTTGAGCCATGCAATGCGCCTTTTCTACCAAGCGTTGTGCTTCTGCTGCTTGGCGTTGTGCGTGGTCTACGACATGACGCCCTTGTTCCTGGCCCATGCGCAAGCCATGCAAAATAGATTGATCATCAAGTGTAGGGGACCCCTCTCTCTCGCCCTCACCCTCCATCTTGCTTGATGATCCTTTGACTTGTGCGAGTACTTCACCTCTGAAGGCTACTAGTGTTGCACAATAAAGGAAGAAGATCTACGTCGCCTCCTTATACAGGGATGATGAAGCACTACTTCATCAATCCAAAAGTCTTGTACTGAAAACTACTCCTACTGAAACCACCACCTAAAGCTCTGATACCATGTCAAAGTTTGCACAGCGGAAGTGGTGGCAACAATGTCTAGGTTCTTTGCTGCTTGTACATAGATATTGGTGCCCAGCAAGACAGCATGTACATAAGAGAGAAGCGTAATCTCTTGATTGATAGTACAAAATACAAAGTACAAGTATCAGTCTTCACACAGCTATGTACAGAGCACTAAGTTGCCGGCATCCCAAAAAGGGACAGTCCTTGCTAGGCCTTCAAGACTGTGAACGCAAGGGACTTTGGCATTGCCACCGTCTTCAAGGTAGTCTGGCCTCCAGGTAGTCAAGCGTCCTCAACGCAGGCTGGCACAAAAGTGCCAGTCTTATAGGGATCTTCAGAGCGAACTTCAGCAGAGTCTTGACATGGGAGCTGTGGTAGGCACTCTAGTAGCCAAGGAGATGATGATGACAGAGAAGCTGAAGTGTGAAGCTCTTGAAGTACTGAGGCGACTGTGTCTGAGAGAGTTGATTTTTTTAGGTGTACCAGGACCGCCGCCTTATATACATGAGGACTTGGCAAGTTGACCGTCTTTAAGGAGAAGCTTCCTTATTGGAGGTGGATTTATCCACCTCCTGTCCTCGCAGATATGAAGCTTCCTTGTAGAGGAAGCTTCCTTCAGCTCTGTGATGTTACTTGGTACCAGAGTCAGCTCTGGGGAAGCCTCCTGATGAAGGAAGCTTCATCCAACTGCATGGTGAAGGTTCTTCATCAGGTAGCTTCCTTTAGAAGCTATCCTCTTACACCGTTGATTCTGATGTATCGGTTGATGTAGATTTGGAGATCCTTGCGCATGTTGAAGATGACGCAGTAGATGTTGTTCTCCAACCATGATGCATGGATGTTAGGCAAGAATAGGTAATCCTGCCTTGTATGCCTGTGCAGCACTGTGTAGTGTGTAGCCTGCTATCTCCCTAGGAGTTGGCAAAGGGCATGTGCTACCTCGTGCGCATGCCTACATACTATTTTCAGTCCAGGCCCTTTTGCCCCCAAGGGACTGGACACCAGAGAAACATCTGGCCATGGTGGATGCCACCATGGCCGTGATCTATCGCTTGTCGTCTAGTGGTGCGATGGTCACCTCCCTTGCTCCGAGGGGTGCGTAGGTGTGGTGACTTGCACATCATCCATGGAGACTTTGCATGAACCAAAGCGGGAAAGACATGGAAGCAATTGAAAAGGCAAATGCAAACGTGAGAAACGTACCGCTTGGCACAAGAAAGATGCCCGTTTGGTCCGCGTTCACGATGAAAAGAGGGTCTATGTTGTTCATGACCATTGTTGTTTGCTCCTCCCAGTTGGCGGGCACCTTTCACGCCACGGTCGTGCCGCACCGGTAGCCCCACTTCATGTGTTCGCGCACAAAGTGTCAAAGCCATGACCGGGAGAAGGTCATGCTCCCTCCATTGGTGCGGAGTTCTTCGGGGCAGTGCTTCAACGCGAGTGCATGCAAGACCCCACGAATGGTGGCAGAGTTGATAATGGTACCGGCATCGCGCATTTGTGACACGGCCACCACCGCTTGCCTCTCCACCTCCGGATGCCACTCCACGAATGACATGCGGGCACGGAAACCATGCGTGCGCTTGCTTGTTGAACCTTTCACTTTGATTTCTTCAGTGTGGGTTAGGAACTTGCGGAACTTCGGAAGGAGATCAGTAGAACATTCTTCGTACCATCCGCAGATTGTGGAGGCCGAGAGTTGATTGTACACACATCACCCTCCTGCCTCAACGTAGAGCTTGCGGAGGACAACAACGGCTTGGTACGTCTTGCCGCTGGCCAACATCGCGCCATGGATATGTGGGAGATGGCCGTCTCCCAACCAGTTGATGTAGCCGCCGCGCGACGCGGCTTGGGAGTCCGGCTTGTCATCGGCCGTCGTGTCACTCGCCACGTCGTCATCGTCTTCACGTGGCGGTGCAGCCGGAAAGCGTGACTCTGTAGCAACCTTTGCACTGCTAGGGGCCGGTGGAGCTTCCACTTGCGCCAAGCATAGGGTCGGGTTGCGCTTGGGCGGACGACTGACGGGTCGTTTCTTAGATGCCGTCGGGTTGGGATGAAGCTGCTTGTGCGCCTCGAACATGCGCACACGGTCAGCGGCTGCCTCTTCCGGTGAGAGCCGCTTGAGGTTGAAGTCAAGAAGTGACTTCATGGTAGTGGACGTGGCGAAAACGTGAGGCGAAGTGGGAGGACTGGCGAGGAATGGAGGACTGGAGTCCTAAAACGACTCCATGCACGCTCTAAGAAACGCTCTGTCTTGGAGAGAGCGCGGCTTGAAGTGTGCGCAGCGACGCTTGGTTGGGCGTGTCGCGAGCCACTGCTTGGGCAGTCCATCATCGAGTGGACATCTGACGGTGGACCGTACATGTAGCTTGAGGACCCAAAATGGAAGTTCGAACTCTCGTTCGAGCCCGAGCGATAAATTCCGCACGCAGATTCAAACAGGGGACGAATCCAACTTTTTCCATGTACCGAGGGGTATGTAATAAACGGTTTCCACATTAATTCAAAAGAGGGGTAGAATAGGAGAATACAAGAAATTTAGAATTATTTTTTGAAAGGGAGCGAATATGCCTGTCAGTACGGTATTTCATCCGTACTGGGCGTTCTAGTCGTAATTTCGTAGAGCACGAAAAGTGGGGGCGACCTGGTTAAAAATTTCCGAAATGGGGGCGACCTCAGAGTTTTTCTCAGAATGGGGGCGTCTCAGACAAGCAGGAGCGAGAATGGGGGCGACGTACAAACTCGCCCCGGCCTTAGTCGTCAGCGAAGGTTGGGCAATTTCGCGACGCCGCGTATCGGAGGATCCCGAGCCTCTTTCGGTCACCATTTCCGAGCAACTTCTTCCGGCAACCGTCAGCCATGCTTTACGTCAAGCTGACGTAAAGCATGCGTCAGAAAGTCGCATTGTCACTGCTCCGCAGAAAGCACTGACGCTGTAGCCGCTGCCGCTGCTGCCGCCGTTTCGGTGGAGTTGGCCGCACACCAACCTCGTCGGCTTGTGCTTGCATGCTTGCCCGTACACCCCACACGTCGCGACCCTACACCACATTCAGAGATAAATTCGACACTGTTTCGATCCAGTTGAGGAACATGCACAGTCCGCCGGACAGCTTCTCGCCGAAGATCATCCATCAGCTGGGAAAACCTCACCCGCGGTGGCCTTCACTCTCTCCTCCGCGCCGTCGCTGACGCTCTCTCCCTGTTCTTCTCGACCCGAGGACGCAGCAGGCGGCCGCAGCCGTGCAGCTCCTTCCCGCAGGGCCCGTACTGCGTCAGCTTGTGCGTCAGCGAGTTCGCCCGAGGGCGGAGGCCGGGGCCCCTTTTTATATTTTCAACAAAGGGCTCCCACAAGAGCTCGAGCGCCAGAGGGCTTGCGACAACTGCTTCCTCCCTTGGCTTCCTTTTGGAACGAGCTTAGTTTTGTCGGAGGAGCTGCACCAGCGGCACCTGTTCCGGCGGTGGCGGCAGCAGCACCAACAGCACGATCAGCATCATCAGCAGGTGCAGCAGCAGCAGCAGGAGGCGGATCAGAGGCAGGAGCAGACATGGCGGAGGCGACGAAGATCCAACTCTACTCGCTGGCAACGCCAAACGGTCAAAAGGT
>SZWC01017380.1:21747-40268 GCA_023375785.1 Penium margaritaceum
GCGCAAGCAGCAGGGCAGTCTGTAGTGCAGGCAGCAGGGCGTAAGCGGGATCACCAGCGAAAGGTGCGACGCAAAAAACGGCCAGAGCAAAAAGCGCACGCAGCCTCACAGAGCAAAAGTCGGTGCAAGGAGCAGCAGAACCGGCGCAAGCAGCGCCAGTCGCTTGAGCCGCAACCGGAGGCGGGAGAGGGGGGGGAGGGGGGGGGGGAGGGGGAGGACACACGTTGAGTTTAATCCGCGAAACTGGATGTGCAGCTGCGTACGGCAACGACGATGGCGACATGAACGGCAATTCCCGCTGTGCCTATGAATTCAAAGGCGCAAGAAGGTTCGGCGAAAGTGACCCGTAAGCCACATAGGAGCCGCCCGAGTATGTGCGAATTCCTTCCGAATCCAACAAGCGCGGATAGAAGCCACCGGACCACGCGGGCATGAAGAGGGAACGGACGACATACGGTACACCTAGCAAGTACTTCCGAAAAAGAAAGAGTCACAGTCTACCCATTCAAGATAAAGTCGACCTCCCATTGCTATCATTCTTTCTGATTTTCACTTAGGTTTTGGTAGATGGTCCGGGAAGAAAATTCTTTTTGATAATGATTACCCTCCCACCCCCAACCACCTTTGAACACCTTTTTTCAACTTTACATACTGGGAAAGAAGTAAATTCTATCAGATCCGAAGATCATTGGTCTCTAAGAGCACATGGAATTACAAGATAACGTCCTTAGAAGAATAATGGTTTCACGCACTCACTACGTTAAAGGGGGAAGATGGGCTTACTCGAGGAATGATCCTCCCCTTGTCCATGCCCAAAAAATCCAGGTAGCCCACAGGCCTCGATGAAAATGTTTCCTCACATGCACCATTTTCCCATGGTGGGACCTGTTATCTCAACAATGTTTTGATATTCATATTCATACATGTAAATTTCGACCTATCATAATACGTATGAATTCATAAGTTTATAATCATCTATAAATATAATTTATACGATTTTTTTTGTATATGTACATGTATACATATACACTATGAAAATTACACACATATACCTAGATTTATCTTAATACATTTGTCTTTATATTCATACCTCTAAATCTATAAATTTTCAATTTTTATACTGAAGTTATATTTTCATTGTTTCTATTTTAAGAAAAAATTCATTGGAAAAGCTCAACAAATTCCATGTTCTCAAAGATATGGTCATGAGGACAATGATTTGTGCATACGAACATAATGCAAAAAAATACACATGTATGAGAAAATATGAAAAAAAGTGTACATGGCGCAGAATACCATTTTAATATGTGTTCTGTACAAACATTTCACCATGTACCACAACTAATAAAACTAAATCTCTCAAAACAACTAAGTAAAAGGAAGCTTTGAGGATTTCAAGGGAGTTCCTATAACTTTTCTATGTAATAAATTCATTAGTTTAATAATGAGAGCTGCAAACTAAATTGTAAAACAATTACAACTCCACCCCATGCATGCTAATGCCTCCTTCACACTAGCTCACAGCACCTAACCCACGTGCCCACACATGTACAAGTTTGAAGTGAAAGATACAAAATGAAGTACAATATTTTTCTCACATAAAAAGGTTCATCCACGGATAAAAACAACATAAAACAATTAGACTAACTTTCTCTTGACAAAACTACTTGTTCCATATACTTTACTTCTCCAACGTCAACAAGAGTCACTTTCTTCATCTCATCACTATTGTAAGCTAACGACAATCCAACATCAATTGAAGAGTTGCTAAGAAATGCTACAAATCAAATTCCATAACAAATAAATGGCAATTAAATTTGAGTCACTCCGCTTAAAGCTTAACAAGTTAGAAGAAATTCGTTCCAAGTTCTAGCAAGAAGGCTACCATAACGTGAAACAAGATTTTACATCCCTTTCTTGTGGAAGACTTAAAAAATATCTATGTTTAATTCCACCCAACCTATCATTCTTGTTGTCCCATGTTCGGTTGGAAAAGGTGAGGGGTCGAATGGATTACCACAACGTTCATAAAAGATGAAGGTATCTCACTCAAAGGAGAGGAGTAAAACATGCCTCATAGCCCCTTCATGATCATTCAAGAAACGCCACAAAAAATATATTGAAAAAATCCATTATTGACAAGCGTTGTAAGAAATCACTTCTTGATGCTACGTGAATGTATGATGACACATCATCTTAAATGTAGCATATCTTGTGTAATCAATGAAGTGATAAATTTTCATAAGTACCTCTACATGAAGAATCAACATGTTATTTCATTACTTCAATGGTCTATCCAGTAATAAAAGGTGACATTGAAAGTCCACATAACAAATAACACATGTATTGATTCTGTGTAAAATACAAAAATACTAAAATTCCCTTTTAAGAGATTAACATTCCGATCTTCAAATTGTGGAAAAATCAATTGTACATATACATTGGTAGGAAATTGGAAAATCTTTCGTCTAAGATTTGGCTTTGGAAAGTTTCCTTGAAAAAGAAAAAAAGCGAATTTTACTTTCCACTTCATAAGGGTACAAGGCCAAATTCTCATTGCATAAACTAAGTGCATGCTTCACATGTTCATGATCATTCCCTTCATAAAAAATGCAATGACACATACCAATATAAATCAAATAAAATTTCAATCTCTACCATCTTGCATACAAAAAATCACTCACTTTGACCATGAAAAAGTGAATTACTTCTAACAAGTACTTTTATTTTAATTATAACACGTACCCTACTGCTGGATGAACGGGTTACTTCACAAAATAGAACATGAGTACAAAAACGTTTTTTTATGGAAAGTAAAGGTTTTATGCACACTTTTGCATCAATGGTCCAAAACATGAAAACGGTTGAAAAAACATGATTTATGCAAAACATAATAATTTTCATCATTCAAAATGCAGCATTACCATATGAATCACGAGTAAGTATTTATTCAATCATTAATCAGAGAAAACAGAAAACTCATGTTCACACTATGTTGTGATCAAGTTAGAACATGTACATGCTCATTTCCATATGATATGAATTTATGGGGTAGTACACTTCATAGATATGAAAGAAAAGAGTTCTTTCATACACCTCACCAAATAATTGTCACCAAGATGAAATTCCAAGTTACATTTTGCAATGGCAGCAACTATACCACGTGTAAAATTGAATCATACACCTTGGCAAATGAAACTTAATGTAAATGTTTAATTGAAAATTGAAGAATAGTAGACCTAACAAGAAAAACATCCTCATAATCACATTTTCTAAATCAACTAGTTTTTTCTCCATAATTGTTATGTAATGAGCATAGGCACCTTACGTTATGGGAAAATGAGCGTAAACCGTGAGCGGATAGAAAATTTGAGATATGACACATTTTAGAGTTTAGGACACTTGAGCAATTTATAATGACAAATAACCATACTTCAATGACAAGTGTCCAAATGATAGAACACACATCCATACAACTATCAAGTTACGAACGACACATAGTCAGAGTTTTCATGTTAGTTTTTGAAAACATGTGTGGATAAAGGTCGTAAGTGGTGGGATTGGAGAGGTTCCGCTGAGACATTTGGGGGTTTTTAGATTCAAGATGCAAGATGCATCTGGATAAATCAGGATTCGTCTTGGTGTGTCAAAAAATTGATTGAAAGGTTGTGTTACTTTTCTAACATGTTTGTGAGACTGTTCGAAGTAATCAAATGGTATGGGATAGTTCACATGAGGGCGAGGGTTGTTGGTTGGTTTTCCCTCAACCTTTGGAGTAAATATCAAGATCTTATGACCCCGTGAGCTATTCACTTAATCAAAATAATACCTACTCAAGAATGTTAGGGACACACGTACGTGGGGAACGTAGTATTCCCCCACCTTTGGTCGCAACGTCCTAACACACACAGTGTTCTGGCTCGGTGACGGCGGAAGTAACTACCGATGAATTGATCGATGTATCGAAGGCTAATGTATGGCACCCAACTGTTATGCGTGGCATTGAAGCGACTCGACTCGACAAGATAACGTGTTTTTTTGCGACATCTTCACTGGCCAAGAATGTACTCAATAACATGTTATGTGTGCTCTCCCACTTGAACGGGAGGAGCCAAAGGGACATCCTTGCCTGGGAAGATCTCTTCAAGATCTCGGTATTGCTTGAATCAGCTCCTTTGAAATGTTGGATAACCTTACATAGCTTTGGCGAGCTAGAGCCGCACAATCACAGAGATCTCCAAATGTCCCAACCTTTAAGGTTTGAGGTTTGAATGGTTGGCTTCGCATATCCTCCGCATTTAGCAGGACTTTAACGATGGTCGCTAAAACATTATCACTACGATGGTTGTAAGCTACATGCTTCATCGTTGATGTTTTCTTTATAAGGTTGTACTGTGTTTCTTCCTAAATGGTAGTGAAGTCACTTTGTTGGATATCAACACTGGGAATATACTTTGGCTATGTGGTCCTACAGGTGTGGTTAGACGTTTGCCATACACTACTTCAAATGATGTTTAACCAGTTGCGGTGGATATTGCCAAATTAGATGTGATTTTGGTAGTCAGATGTTTTTGTGCCGAATATGTCTCGTAAGGTCCGCATTGTGTTCGTAGAAGTTGTTCAAATGTCTGGTTGGTTTTCTTGGTTTACTCATAGGTTGGAGGATGAAATTCCATTGAATGTTGAATTCTACTACTCACCAAGTCAACAACCGGCACCAAAACTGGTTAGTGAATTGACCATCTCTATCGCTCATGACGTTTCTTCGCACGCCATGTAGCTGCACGAAGTTGTTTAAAAACAATTGTGTTGACCCCTTGATGGCGATAGTGGTCGTCGTTGGGATGAAATGAGAAATTTTTGAAATCTTTTCAGTAACCATGTCAATTGCATCATATCCCTCTAGTGTGACCAATAGTCTCGTAATTAAGTCTATGGAGATGTCAGCCCATGGTTTAGTCAGGCTTGGAAGCAAGTACAAACGTCCGAGGGGCCGTTTGGGACGATGTTCATGTTGTTGACATATGTCATAGTGTTTACTCCAGTAGGCCACGTAGGATTGCATTTTTAGCTTCTTTGGCATGTTCTCCTCTTTTAAGTGACAACCTAGACCGATGTCATGGCATTCCTTTATCAGCATATGACAAAGTTTGTCATTTGGGGGAACGACCTCTTGGTGAGTGAATCGTCGCCTCCTAGAGGGTGCATCATACAAGAAATTTGCCTTATCATATCCTCCATGCTAGTTGTAGCCTCGTGTGAATAGTTAATCAAGATACGCATCTTAATGTAACTGAAGTGGTGTTGCCTCAGCCATCAGATTTGTCCAACTGCTAACTGCGTTGGCTAGGATCATTTTGCTACGCCGGTATTTGATATCGTAGTCAAACTTGGATTCATGGAACTCGATTATGGGCTTGACATCCATTAAGGCTTATCTGCGTTCTAAAACGTTTTCTAGCATGGGTGTTGGTGCAAATGATGCATTCGTGGTATTGAAGATAGGATCACCATGTCCTTAACTCATGTATGACCACTCACTTCTCTTTCTTGTGATTGAGCATCGCCACGACGTAGTTGAATTCTGGTCCTTGGTATTCTCGAAACATGTGTGCGACCCGTTCTTCATCATTGCCATGGTCTTGTAGGAGGAATGCGCTGATGGCTCAATCTAAGGCGTCCATAGCCATGACATTATCGACAAAGGTTCGTCTAAACGTAATGATGTTACCAACATCAGAAAGTTTTGTAACGATGTGAAAGCTTCTGTTTCATTATCTCCCCACCGCTACTCATTTTTTTTTATGTGAGGTCAAAGAGAGGCCCTCAGAATAGCGCATAATCCCGTACGAAGCGGCGGTTGTATTTGCACAAGCCGAGGAAGGTTTGGACGTTTGGAAAATTAGTCAACGTCGATTCATTTGTGACTGCGTCCAATTGTTTAGATCCATGGTGATCCGTTGGTCATTGATGACTTGTCCTAAAAACTTGATCAAACTGTGATGAAAGGCGCACTTCAAGAGTTTTTGAACAAAATCTCTTTTTATAATACTTTGAGAACTTTTTGAAGATGTCCATCGTGCTCCTCCGTGGTGTGGTTGTTCACCAAGATATCGTCAAGGCACACCAAAACAAATCATTCAAGGTATGAGTGGAATATGTTTTGATTTTTGCCATGAACATTGTCGGGGCATTTGTGAGTCCAATCGACACTACCCTGAACTCGTAATGCCCATAGGGAGTTTTAAACACAATCTTCTTTATGCTTGCACCTGGCACACAAATCTCATGAGAATTCTTACGTAGGTCGATATTAATGAAAACATGAGCTTCTCAGAGTTGGTCTAGAATTTTGTCATCTTAGAGAAGAGGAAATCAGTTCTTGATGGTAGCATTATTCAACGCTTAGTAGTCCATGCACAATACACTTGTTTTATTTTCATAAACAGAATAGCTGCGGTACATAATGATCTAGTTGGGTTAATGAACTCGTGACTTAGCACCTTGTTAAGATACCTTCTAAGCTCAGTCAACACATGATCGCTCATGTAATGGGCCCCTCAAATGGTGGGTTGGGTGCTCGGCTCTAGATCGATGTGATGGTCGATGTCTCATTGAGGTCGCATGGTTCTTAGGAGTTTGTCGCGGAAGACATTTACAAAATTTTAGATGAATGGTACAAACTCTTCTGGTAGCATCGCAAACTATGTTGTAGCCAACAAGGCTCATGAGGCCGATGAAAATGGTGAGTCAAATTTTGCCACTTCCACTTCTGCCATCGCTTCGCGATGTATAATCGACGCATGAGCTCGTCGACGCATGCAGTTTTTGGCCACATTCAGTGATATTGGCTACACACGTTGTCACTTCTTGACTATCGCGGCTTCCTCCACTACTTCCTTCTTTACAAACATCACTATCGTCTTCCATCCAATGCAAAGAATTTGTCGTTTGGTGCTGTCAATTTCTACGTAGAAGTAGCCGCTCTTTCAGTTAACGTGTGGATTGTGTTGGTACACAAAATCATATCTGAGAATGATTTTGTGATCAGTCATAAGACAAGACCTCCATATCGTTACATCACATAGATCTCCAACCTATCGCTATATTGGTTCTCAGAGCCTCATATTTCATATATAACCAGTCACCTCACCTTTGAAACTGTGTACAAAAATGTGTATTGGGAAGTGAACAGAAGAGTGAACATTGATCACTAACAAAAACATCTCTAATTCATAAGAATACATGAACTCTTTTCATGTTTGACAAGGAATACATATTTGGGCTCTAGCCACATGCCTTCATGTTCATAAATGTTGAGAAATCCATGTATACAGGAATACACTTTTGGATACACTTAGTGTGGAGTGTATGAATGTGGGTGGATTAACTATACCTCTCATGTTTGTAATCTATCATCGATGATTTTGATTTTGAAGCACCTCAAGTTCATTCTGCAGACCTAGCTTCTCGACTATGTCTTTTCTTACAAAGTTATGGGAAGGTCCTCCATCCAGAAGTGTCAATACCGTTCTCAGACTCTTACATCCTTAAGTTTAGTAACTAAGTAGTCTTGCCGATTGGTCATTCTCATACCCCTTCTCAAACTTTGTAATCTCACAGACCCTTTACGACGTGATAGGAATTTTAGATTGGCGATCGTTTAGCAAAGATCGCGTCTCACGGACAAGGGTCATGCCTTTCATTCCCGCCCTTTGCCATTTCCTACCTCTTTTTTGTGACTAACCCCCATTTAAGGCGTACTTATTGCTTTAACAGTTGCAAGCAATGTGCCAAAATTCACCGTAGTTGTAGCAAGTCTACGTGTCTCTTTGGTCGACAGGGGCCGCTTCCATAAGAGTCGGGGAATATCTTGACTCACTTTTTCCATTCCCACAAGAATTGGGGTTGGGAGGTCGTAATACATAGGATTCTTGGATCCGAGAATGATAGTGGCTACTATCAATCCTTTCTATTGCTATGATCAAACGCAACAAGTCGGATGCCAAAAATGGCATCTGCTGAATAGATGCCCCGCTTGAGGCCATTGTTGTTGTGAAAACATAACTCTTCGGGGGCAATTTCTAGACTAGTGATGATCTCATACAATCTTGGCATGCACTTTGCCACTTTGGTTTGCTAACGGAGATGTTGGAGCTTGTATCGTGCATTTTTTTGATTATTCTATAGTATAAATTGTGCAAGCATCATGTGCAAGAGCAGGTTCTAGTCGGTTGGTAGTGTTAGTGCGTCTTGCCATCTTGGGTTGATCTTCTCTAGGGGTAGAACGTATACGCTTGATGATATGAGGTGCACTCTGTTCACCGTTGATGAGGTCCCTTCCGTCTCCTGCTACCATTGGATGGTCCTTTCATGTGACCACAAAATAAGCTCCATGTCATGCAAAAACGCAATCGCAAGGTCATTCTTTTTTAGTTTACTGTTAACCCAAAGTGTGGTGAAGCACACTTCCAAAATATTTAGCCACATCAGAAACGTTGTGCCTTTTTTAATTTGTAAGTTCGAAAGGTTCTTATGGGGCCAAACGAATTGTGGCTTCGCTCAACAGTAGGAAAAGTTTCTCGATGATGACTGCTTCACGTGCACTTGCGTTGCAAAGGGCCTCCATTGTGATGTTGATTTGTTGGAGCAGATGACTGTTTTTCCCCTCAAGCATAGAGATTTGGTTCGCAAATTCCTTATTCATCCGTGCTTGTCGTCCAGTGCGATCTGTTGTCCCTACAACGGAGGCAGAGGTTGTCGGTGGGGGCGGGAGGTTTGAAGCTGTCATGTGCGTGACTGGATTGGCGGTCAGAGCCATAGGGGCTTGTCTAGTTGCCACATAGCATGTCATGCTAACGTTTATTGTCGCTTTAGGATTTGCGTGCATGGGCACGCTCTACTCCTTCATGGTGTAAGTCATCGCCAAAGACCTGCTACTGGTCGTCGGTTGCGCTCACTTGCTTCGTGTTGTATTCGCAAAGTCTGCGAAGTCTTGATGTGTAAGATGCATTGGCGGCTTGTGCAAGGTAGTCCTCTGGGCGGGTAAAGTAGTCGGATGCTTCTCTATCAGTGTTGTGCTCTGATACCAATTGTTGTGCTGAACGGAGCGTAAATGGTGAACGGGTAGAATTTGTGAGGCAGAACATGTTGTAGAGTTTGGGACACTTGAGAAATTTGTACTTAGCGGTAAGTTTACTTGGATGACAAGTGTTGAAATGATCTAATGTATATACATACAAGTGTCGAGTTACAAATGAGACATTCTCGAGGTTGTTGGGTCGATTGTCGAGCGACGTGTGTGGAGTTGCGTTGTGAGTGGTTGGATGTGGGAAGGTTTGCTGAGAAATTGGGGGCTTCAAGAATCGACGGTGAAGATGCGAGATGCATCTTTACAAATCTAGATTCGTCTCGGTGCGTCAAGAAGTCGACTGAAAGGTCGTTTCACTTCTTTCGTAGATTCGGGAGAGCGGTCAAAGATGTCTGATGGTTCCGGAAGGTTCACTGGGGGCGAGAGCAGTTGGTCTGTTTGCCCTCAACTGTCGAGTGAGTAACGAAGTCTTGCGACGCGGTGGGCTGTTTATATTGTAATAGAAATGCCCACTCGGAAATATTGGGAACTCTTGTACGTCTGGTACATAATACCATGGGTGTTAGGTGAAAAGACGTACTGGACATGTAATTGGATTGTCCTATGCGGAAACGCGGGACGGCGCAGAAAGGTCGATGCGCCCGTGGTTGGAGAATAATTGCCCCTTATCGTACATCTGGCTAGGAATGTATTCCCGTCCGGACAGCCAAAACCAGCCCAGCCGCAGTCGTAGTCTAGCCGCATTCGGCGCTGCGCATGGGCGTTCACGACCATGGCAGGACAACGAGACGAAGAGGAGGGCCGGGCCTGTGCGGCGGCCCGTCACGCTGACATTCCTTGCCTTCGGCATGGCAAGGCGTCAGTTTTCGGACCTGCTGCTCCCGCTTACGTCGCGACGGCATGGCCTGGACGCGCTGCTGCTGTTCCTGCTGTTGCTGCTTCTGCCGCCGCTGCTGCTGTTACTACCTCCGTCTTCGAAGCAGCGGCATTTGCTGCCGCAGCAGTCAGAGGTGCGGCGCAGCGTGCCGCATCTTCCGCGAAGCTTCTGGTCTGCTCCGGTCGCAGGCTGCATTGGCGGAGCCGAGCTATCGCCTCTGCATGCTCCTTGCTGCTGCTACTGCTCTTCATGCTGGCGTTGGCTCTGCCTCGGTGGCCTCAGCAGCAGCAGCAGCAGCAGGCGACCGCAGCTTCAGCACTAGCGTCAAGTGGAGCATCGCCGGCGCTTGACGAGCCGATTGGTGCTTTTGGGGCTTGGAACGTGAGCGCAGTGCTGGAGCGCCGCGACGACCCGGAGGTGCCCGACTCCATTCTGGACGAGGCCGAGGAAGACCCAAGCCTNGGCGCGGCAGCACCAACGAAGAATCGGCGGCCTCGGACCAACTCAACATATTCCCCGACACTGAAGCCGATGAACAGCAGCCGCTGCTTCTGCTGCCGCGTCAGGACGACCCGGACGCGCCGGAGTCGGTGCTGGACGAGGCAGAGGAGGAGCCGGGCCTCTTGGCACATCAGCAGGCCACGACGGCGGCAGACCTGGCCTCGGAACCCAGTGAGAGAAAGACGTCAAGTTCGAGTCCCATGTCCGACGGAGGAGCATTCCACTCTGTTGCAGACTTGCCAGACTTTGCAGGGGCAGGAGAGGAATGGGTAGGAGGGGGAGGGGCAGGAGAAGGAGGGGCAGGAAAAGGAGGGCCTGGGAGGAGATACGTGAACCGAGAGCAGTTGCGGGAAGCTCTCTCTGCTCTTGGGATTGAGTCTAGGCCTGTGGGCGATGGGCTTGAGCGATCTCAAGCAGCAGCGGAGAAAGAGGCCTCTGTGGCGGATTCCACAGGAGAGGGTGAGCGCGGTGGTTTGTGGGACAATCACGACAACAGTGTAGGGAGAAAAACCAGAAGCAGTGTTGCGGCTCGCGGTTTCAGAGGAAGTGCGGTCAGCAGCAGCAGCAGCAGCAGCAGCAGCGGTGGCGGCGGCGGCGGCGGCGGCAGCAGCGGCAGCAGCAGCAGCAGCAGCGGCGGCAGCAGAGGGATGATTGTGGCACTGTTTGGCAACCACGCGTTCAGCAAGCTCCTCCTCAACTGCTACGCCAGCCTTCACGCCGTGGGCTTGTCGCACCGTGTCCTTGTGGCCGCACTGGACGTGCCCACTCTGCAGGTGCGTTCGCTGTGGCTACTTCAGAGCCACAGGAAAATGCTTGGTATACTTTGCAAAATGCTCAGGAATTCTTTTTCCTTCACGCTGTGTGCTGTCGCAGCGCGTTTCGGTGGCCGCAGCGGACGCTCCCACTCTGCGCGTATCCTCAGTCGTGGTAGGAAAAGGGTAAAGATTTCTCAGACGTCTGTCAAGACGAAAAAGAGATCTTGGCTGTTCTCGTCCTGTTGCATCGCTTGTAGTGGGGGAAGGTTTCTGATGAGATTGTTGCCTGCTGCGGTCGAACGTGCATGCTTCATGTGCTGCATTGTTCCCAGAAGCTGTTGTTTTATATGAACTGAAACACTTCCCTCGGAGACAAAGGGGTAGACAGGAACGGCTGATGCCTGCAGTGGTAGACAGGAACAGTTGATGTCTGCAGTGGTAGACAGGAACGGTTGATGTCTGCAGTGGTAGACAGGAACGGTTGATGTCTGCAGTGGTACAGGAACGGTTGATGTCTGCAGTGGTAGACAGGAACGGTTGATGCCTGCAATGGTAGACAGGAACGGTTGATGCCTGCAGTGGTAGACAGGAACGGTTGATGCCTGCAATGGTAGACAGGAACGGTTGATTCCTGCAGTGGTAGACAGGAACGGTTGATGCCTGCAATGGTAGACAGGAACGGTTGATTCCTGCAGTGGAAGAGGAGCTGGTGGTGTAGAGGTGTGTTGCATGGATGTGGCTAAGGGTTTCGTTTACGCATGAATGATTGCTGCAGCAGCCACGCCACAGCCACAGCAGGCAGAAGCAGCAGCAGCAGTGGCAGCAGCAGCAGTTAGCAGCAGCAGTGGCAGCATGTTCTTTGGATTGCTGGTACCACTGACAGTAGCTCCAGCAGCAGCAGCAGCAGCAGCAGCAGCAGCAGCAGCAGAAAGAGGAGAGGGAGAAGCAGTAGATGAAGCTCCTTCAGAGGGCTGGTGTTTGTGTCAGTCGTATGCCATGTGTGGAAACAGAATCATGTTTGCCTCATGTTTGTGGCCAGAATGATCACAGTCTTGGACACAGGCGTGAAAGTGCTGTGTGCTTGGATGAGAATGACCTGTGGGTCCTGTAGTGCTCGCGGATGCATGCACGCATGCATGCCTGGAAACAGCCATGCACACATTCTTGCACATGCACACGCATGCACACATTCATGCACATGCACATGCACATGCATGCACACATTCCTATGCTGCCCTGTGAAGATCAAGATCGAGATCGAGACCGGGAGATCGATCCAGTACACAGGGGTAGGGAGATGGAGATCGAAGATCGAAAAGTGACAAGAATTGCTCAGATGGGCCTGAGACCCTGGACCGTTATGTTTGTGACTGAGAAATAGAAATAAACTTATTCTTAGTGTCTACTATTGACGGGGAACTATCGTTTATTGTAAATACATGTAACACTTTGGACCGGGTTCAAGGTTTGGGGCTGTCTTGGAGGTGCCTCCCTCCCCCACCTTCCCACCTCTGTTGGAAAACAGGTGACGAGAAAAAAAGGCTTCCGTGGCGTCAAATCTGCTGCGGAAGTCGATTCGCGTCAGGCGGCAGCCTGACCGCTCGTCATGATGCAGGTCATCGTTTTGTACGTTCACTCAACGTACAGTTTGCGAACCGTCCGTTCACAAACTTCACCCCAAATAAATCCCCTCAACGTTTCTCGAGGCACTGCCGACGAGAGGGTTCGCGACACAAGGGTGGTGGCAAGCAGCCTGCTCTACCTCGCAACCTGCTGGGGGATGGGCGGGGTGGAGGGGTTGAGCGGGGGAGGTGGGGACCGCCAGCTGGCAGCTTCGCGAGCCGCTCAGCGGCGAAGTGCCGCCAACGGGCAGCATCGAGATCGGAATCGTCGACCTGCGTCGACGACCTCGATCCTCGATCTCCCCAGGGAGATCGAGGATAGAGGTCAGCATAGACACATTCCTGCACATGCACATTCAGGGCATGTGCACATGCATACGCACATCCACGCACAAGAACATGCATGTGCGCATTCATGCACATGCACATGCATGTGCACATTCATGCACTTTCATGTGTATGCTCACGGACGTGCGCATACGTCAATGCACGTTCGTGTGTATGCTCACGCTCATGCATTTGCATGCGGAATGCACAAGTTGATTCGTTTGCACATGCATGCACACACACAGGTGTGTCAGAATCAGACGGCTGACATGGCCATGCGTGCGGTCATCCTCATGGACACGGACTCTGGCACAGATGCTTTCCGACATGACCCCGTCGCGTTTCGAACCATGAGCGTGGCCAAGGTATGTACAACCATGACCCCGTCTCGTTCGGAATTAGGGTGGGCAAAAATATTGTATCGAGTCAATATTAATATCGATATCGACCCTCGATATCGATATCAATATCGATATCGATATCAAGGGTCGATATCGAGGGTCGATATCGATACGATATCGATATCGACCCTCAACAGGAGGGCCTCCCGGACCCCCCCTCTTACACCCCCCCCCCCCCCCCCCCCCGGACCCAACATATCGAGGTCAATATCGAAGTCTCGATGTCGATATCGATATCGATATCGACCTTCAGCCAAAAAAATATCGAATATGAAAATATCGATATCGAAAACATCGATATCGAAATATCGATATCGACAGTATTCCCAACCTGTTCGGAATCATGAGCGTGGCAAAGATATGCACAGCGATAGCTGTGGCGTACTTGGGAATACCATGGGTCCTGTGTCTTGTCCAGTGTTGACTTAGATCCTCGATCTCAGAGGTCAAGATCGATTCGACCCGCTCGATCCGGGTCGCGGGTCGATCAATCTCGATCTGATCGATCTGGGGATGTCGACGCACGCAGTTTTGCAGCACATAGAGGTGTTAAACGGTTCAGGTTCTCCCCCAGGAAACGGTTCGAAAAACCGGAACCGGTTGAGAACCGGTTGGTTCCGGTTCGGCCGAACCGATTGCCTGAACCGGTTGAACCGGAACCGACAGTTCGCGGTTCGGTTCCTTGCCCCCTCTCGCATTTCGGTTCGGTTCTAATCGGTTCGGTTCAGACGGTTCTTGACGGGCTGAACCGGCTGCGGAGAACCGAATGGAAAACTGTATGTTTCCTTAAAAAATGCAACGTTTGTGAAAACGTCATGACATTAAAGGGTTTTGGTGCACTTCGACCTTTTTTTCCAGCCTGTGCCAAACGGTTCAAAACAGGATATAACCGGAAAGCACCGGCCGGAAAAATGTGGCCTCAGTCGCGCCTAAACGTCATGCTGCCCTCGCGCGTCAATTGTGGAACCAATGAATGACGCGCTTCCACGTCTTTCTTGTCGAGCAGAAAGTGCGCACCGTACGTGCTTAGTTTCTCCACACAAAAAAAAACTTGCGACATGCAGGTTTGCATGATCGACCAACACCCTGTGGGCTAACCTGCACACATAATGCTCTCGAACGTCGATACATGTGATGTCTTTTTATTTTCTTTTTTTCTCTTTAGCCCATTCTTGGTTGTCCGTGCACGACGGACATCGCAAATGACGCCTGCGACGGAGCGCACGGAACGACCGTCATCAGGGCGTCACTAACCGGTAGACGGCACGTCCAATGCCTGGGCGATCGTTCATGCCGACGGTGGCGTGAACGTTTGCCCTCGTCCGATGAACGCATCGTCCGAGCGGAGTTCTGTTCGCGCCAGATACCTGTCTTGTATTGAGTTCAAGCTGTCAACCGCATGCAAACCACCCTTTAATTTCTCCTATTTCGACCCGTCAGTAGAGAGTCTTGGCTAACGGCTGAACCTTGTAACGGTCCACAACCGCTGTCCACGACCGCGACACCATCCTCGACGGGATCGACGGTGCAACATGCACCGTCGATCACACCAATGAACGGTGCGGACTGCATAAGTGCATGCGATCATGCCTCTTTGTCGCGCCGCTAGCAAGTACGCTGATAATGCAAAGCAGCGCCTCGTTTGGCGTTGCGTAGCACGCGCCGCCATAAGACATGCGCTGCGACGCGCACCGCAAACCCGAGCCATGGCCGAGTACATCCGTCTCTTGCACGTCGTTTTGACTTCATTGTGGCAAGTGCTCCCAAGTGATCCCAACTGCGACAGNGGTGCAACATGCACCGTCGATCACACCAATGAACGGTGCGGACTGCATAAGTGCATGCGATCATGCCTCTTTGTCGCGCCGCTAGCAAGTACGCTGATAATGCAAAGCAGCGCCTCGTTTGGCGTTGCGTAGCACGCGCCGCCATAAGACATGCGCTGCGACGCGCACCGCAAACCCGAGCCATGGCCGAGTACATCCGTCTCTTGCACGTCGTTTCGACTTCATTGTGGCAAGTGCTCCCAAGTGATCCCAACTGCGACAGTGCTGGAAGTGCGAAAGGGGCTGCAAGTGCGACAAGTGCCGGAAGTGCGACAAGTGCCGCAAGTGCGGCGGTGCGGCAAGCGCGAGCGGTGCCGCAAGTGCGGCAGGTGCGGCAAGTGCGACAAGTGCAGGGAGTCGGCTCCGCGTATTTTTTCAGGAGTTGGTCTTCTCAAGGTGTGAGGCACCCATTGTCAAGGTGAAGCAACATGACGATGTCCTTGCTGACTCTGATCACTGGTTGTGCCGGTTTTCTGGTCACCATGGCTGGAGTCGGCAAAGGTAAGCGCCCAGCGAGCGAGACACCCTCCGGCAGTGGAAAGAAGCGTCCAGTGAACGACGACAAGGCCAACAAGGCAGGTGAGAAATNAGTGGGAAAGGGAAGGGGAAGGACAGAGGAAAACAAGGCAAAGACAAGGGAAGGGATGGAGGGAAGGATAAAGAGAAGGGAAGTGGGAAGGACAAGGGGAAGGATGGAGGGAAGGACAAGGGTCCCTTGTCCATCGTTCCCATTTTGAGGGGGAAGGAAGGTGGGAAGGACAAAGAGAAGAGTGAGGACAACATGGATTCTGAGGAGGAAAATATGCAGACTCTCCTGAAGTTCATGTCGAAGAAGAAGAAGGATAAGAAAGGGATTCCTGTGAGGAAGGGAGGCCGCAAGGAGACAGCTCCCATTCACAAGGGCTACAAGCTGTGCTACAAGGTGACGAAGAAAGGTAAGATGATTCTGGACGTTGAACACAAGGAGTGCATTGAATGTGGTGAGCGTATCAGCCGCAGCCAGGGCTCAACGACAGCAATGAAGACCCACTATGTTCGCTGCCACCCAGAGGCATTCATGAAGCTTGTGACGGAAGAGGCAGACAAGGCATGGGCGGTCATCAAGAAGAGAGAAGCAAAATTGAAGAAGGACAAGAAGCAAGGTAGGGTGGATGTCCTCATCAACACAGGAAAAGGTAAGTGGTCGACAGAACTGCTCTGCGAGAACATCCAGAAATTGTGTTTGAAAACCCCCACATTGCCCTACAGCATGGTACAGCATAAGGAGTTCAAGAACATTGCAACGGGGGGTGGTACACTTACACCACCTACTCGACAGACTTTGTCAAAAGGGGTGCGGCGCTTGCACATCAACAGTTTCCATAAGGTCAGAAGGTACCTTGCTTGTGTTCCAGGGAAGCTCTCGTACACTGCAGATATCTGGACTGCGCGGAACAACGAACCCTACCTAGGTATCACCGCGCATTGGTCGGACCGTGAATGGAGAGTGAGGTCACTGCTGCTGGACCTTGTGCACATGCCAGGTGCCCACACCGGTGAGGCAATCAAGGAGTGCCTCAAACAGACCATCTGGAAGAAGTGGCGGCTTGGAGGCAAGGTAGGTGGAATCACACTAGACAATGCGTCGAACAATGACAGGGCGATGACGCTCCTTGCCGAGGACCCGGAGGTGGACTTCACCACTGATCAGGTTTTCAAGTGTGTGTGTCATGTCGTGAACTTGGGTGTGCAGACCTTTCTCGAAGACTCAGCGATCAGCGCTTTGGTGAGCAAGGCNCGTGAATGGAGAGTGAGGTCACTGCTGCTGGACCTTGTGCACATGCCAGGTGCCCACACCGGTGAGGCAATCAAGGAGTGCCTCAAACAGACCATCTGGAAGAAGTGGCGGCTTGGAGGCAAGGTAGGTGGAATCACACTAGACAATGCGTCGAACAATGACAGGGCGATGACGCTCCTTGCCGAGGACCCGGAGGTGGACTTCACCACTGATCAGGTTTTCAAGTGTGTGTGTCATGTCGTGAACTTGGGTGTGCAGACCTTTCTCGAGGATTCAGCGATCAGCGCTTTGGTGAGCAAGGCCCGCACCATTGTGACCCATGCACGTGCCGGTAGGGCCCGACGTGAACTGTGGCGTGAGAAGCACCCACGCCACAAGCTTCAGCTCACAACGGACGTGTCGACCCGATGGTCGTCCACGTACAACATGCTGAAGCGCTTGTTGGAGAACCAGGTCGTGGCGCAAGCCTACCTGGACGCTGTGAGAGCCGGCAGGCTAGGCGCCAAAGACGCTAGGGAATGCCCCACTGTGGACGTTCCAGAGTGGGGCATGCTGCACGGTTTGATGCAAGCATTGAAGCCATTTGCTGACGTGACCGAAGCAGCTGAAGGAGATAAGTATTGTACCATAAGCAGCTGTATTTTTTGGTACAACCACCTTCTGGACAAGTGCGAGAAAAGCCAAGGCTCTGTGGAGATCAGGAATGCACTGAATCTCGCACATGCAAAAATGCTTGGATACTACAACGAGACTTCTGAATGGTACACAGTGGCAACCGTTCTCGACCCTCGGTACAATGTGCGCTTCTACGAGGCCGACAAGAGCACTGCAGCCACAACGGTGAGTGCTGTTACCATGACTGTGCGCAGGCTGCTGGCTCCATACTTGCAGGACGACAAAACAAGGGAGTCTGCGGCTGCTGTGCAGCCGCAGTTAGCACCATCGTCTAGCCTTGCTGCTGCACTTGCTGCAACCGTCAGTGGTTACACAGTGGACCGTGAGGATGAGCTGTCAAGATACATAAAGGAGCCCCCATCCCCATACAACCAGTGCCCCTTGACATGGTGGAAGGTTAATGGGCACATGTACCCGTGCCTTGCTAAGGCTGCCAGGGATGTTCTTGCCATCCCTGGCAGCAGTGCATCTGCTGAGCGTTCTTTCTCTTCTGCAGGCAGCAGGATCACGCCGCAGCGCCACAACCTGCACGTGAACAGCATTCGTGCATCCACCGTGGTGCGGACTTGGCTGCCACTGCTGGAAGCACTGCAAAACAAGGAGGATGCATGGGAGCCTTTGGCAATGGATGATGTGTTTGAGGAGGAAGAGGACCTGTTTGATGAGGAT
>SZWC01017381.1:34223-54775 GCA_023375785.1 Penium margaritaceum
AGCTGAGTGATTACTGTTTTCTCTCTCCATGCCCTCTTACTTCCAGACAGGAAAAGCATCGCTGTGGCACCCGCAAACCCCTTATCCGCTCATTTTCTATTCCCGCTTTTTTCCCCACCACCCGCCCCAAGCCGCAGATATTCCCTCCCACACACCGTCGCCGCCCAAAAAGTGATACGACAGCTCAACAACGATTGCGGTGGCCCGTGGGCATGCTGACGATCTGCTGACGTGACTGTTGCTGTGGGCCGCCGACGGAGCGTGGGGCCGTGGCACGGCTGGAACCATCGACGGCCCACGTGGACAGACGCGAAAGAAAAGGCACGTAAAAGCGCACATGAGCACCGTACAATAATGGACCTGAAATGGTTCTGGCTTGTTTAACTGCTTAATTACAATTGAGCAAATATACCCGCAGAGACGACTTGACCAATTGCAACAATACGAGGCGACGATCAGGACGGGTACCAAACACAAGAGCCTTCCAGAAATATTTAAATCCATTCATTTGCAGTTCTGGGTTCGTGAAAATCTCGATCCGCTGCCAAGTCTCGCGCATTTTGTACTCCCACCTGAAACTCCCCTTCAACAATCTACACCGCCGGTGGTGGCGGCGACTATAACTAGTATGAGTTCAAGAAATATTCATTTTTTTAGAAAAATTTCTTCCATGAATTTATTTCACCACGTACCAAATCGTCACGTACCATTTTGCCACATGTATAGACGACCTTGGTCAATCGACAAAGCGAACTGCAAGTGGGCGGTTTCATAAAAGAGAAAAAAAAAATCCCATTGGCTGCTGGGAATTCGAATCTAAGCCTGTCACATGAGAAAGACATTCATTCTGACACAAACCTCGATTCCATATGGGTGAGCACAGTTTCGCCAAGGGCATGAGGAAGAATGCTAACACAACTGAGGCAATGCGATTAATATTTCTGCAACCACCTTCGACGTTGAGGAATGGACTGGCTGTCAAAACCTGACAGATACGAGTACCGCTTAATGAATTAAAATCAGATGGGAGCCTGAACCTCTTTTCGAAACCCCTGGTCGATGCTAGTTATTGACATAGAAGATAACCTATCACTCCGCCTAAGGAAAACACTTGAACAGAAAATATTAGGTAAATTTCCACATTACAATTTGAGAGCGGGAGGGGACAAACCAGCAAAACTTGAAAACAAATTTCTACACAACACATCAATCACTCAAATCTCATACTCTCAATTTGAAAATTGTTGAACTATTCTTTGAATGAAGATTATAAGTTCATTTAGATTAGGACGAAGTTGTTATATGTCCATCGTTGCGGTCAATTTAAATGCGCTGTCCATCATTAAAACTAGCATGACACCGATGCCCATGTTTTTCGCTTTTCGAGCGAAAATGGGCACTACTGTACTATATTTCATGTATTCAACATATTCGACGTGGATTTCGACCTCAAGGGCGAAGTCAAACTTCGCCCGTCATCGCGAGCTCGCAGGAGGGGTTTCGCGGCGAAACCTCCCTGCGAGCTCGCGATGACCCTGCCAAACCCCCAATTCAAACTAGGGGGTTTCTCGTAGGTTTGGAGGGGTTTGCACGATACGGTGCACGCTTGGAATCTGCCGGGCCTCGCTACCAGGAGGCCCGGCAGATGCCCAGGGAAAGAAAAAACATATTACCCAAACCCCCAAGTGTTACTAGGGGATTTGTCTATTATTGGGGGGGGGGGGGTTGCAAGAAGCGACACGTGTGATAGAAGAAAGGGAAACTGCCGGGCCCCGCTGCCCCGGGCCCGGCAGTTGGCCGGGCAAGGAAAAAAATAAAGGACGGAGTTGTTATATGTCCATCGTTGCGGTCGATTTACACGCGTTGTCCATAGTCAAAACTTGTTGGCGTGTGTGGCTTCCACTTGTCACGAGCGACGGCTAGGACAGCAGCGGTACAAGAGGATGCGGCGACATGGTCCCCTATGCGGACCCCGGAGGCATCTACCCGTTGGCAGATGGTGGACCACCCACTTGGAGCTGATCGACGACTACCCTAGCGTCGTGGATGCAGTCTCGGACCTTTTGCAGTTCTTCTTCAGCCTATCCTTGATGCGGACGTAGCTGGCGCCGGAGCACCGATGAGTGGTGGCTCCATCCACCTGGAGCTGCCGAAGAGCTGCCACGACGCCCTGGGTGCTTGTAGGGGTGCTTTGCGGTTTTTCTACAGATGCTAGAGTTTTCTTGGTGGACTGGCTCTCGAGCCCGATTTGCATGTTTTGCATTGTCTGTCCACTGATAGATGTCGGACTTGTGCTTGTGATCATTCGTAGCGTCTGGCTCAAGATTATGCATCTCTAGGTTCAAACGGTGTTGCGTTTGGATGCGTGTGCGTAGAGTTACGGCCTAAACAGTGGTTTTGAGCCGGTTTTAGGACAAACTGACACTACTGCGTGTGTCGCCCGCGGCGTGCCACAACAAGTATTTATGCTGCGTGCTTGTTAGTTGCCATTCTCTCTGCAATTATATTCATTTCGAGCTTCCTGACACTCTGTACGTGTCCATACCCAGACCCTTGCACTTTTGTTTCTAACTTGTGACTGTTGTCACACGCTGACGTAGCGCTGACGCTTAGTGTCGCGGCAAGTGGTTAGGAAGGTACTAAGAAGTTTCTCTTGGTATCAGAGCAAACGAGCCATAGCTCGTTGTGCTGCGTAGCAGAGACGTAGCAGTAGTGAGTGGCAGCAGCGGCAGCCACCCATAGCAGCGGCAGCAGATCCTGGAGGGACCCGCCACGACTACGTAGCAGTAGCCGTGTCTGGCTATCGGTGTGTACACACAAAGAAAAAAAAAGGGGAAGAAGCAGCTCGCAGCAGCAGCTTGCGAGCCGTGGCGGCTTGTAGCGGTGGCGGGCAACGGCCATAGCAGCAGCAGCGGCAGCAAGCAGCTGCAGTAGCTACTGTAGTAGCATTCGCAGGAGCAGCAACAGTAGGCAGCAATTGCACCAGCAGCCGTAGCGGCAGCAGCAGCAGGCGGCTATGAGCAGCAGCACTAGGCAGCAGCAAGCAGCAGCAGCAGCAGTAGCAGCAACAGTAAGCAGCGAAGCAGCGAGCAGTATCAGCAGGCGGCTACGAGCATCAGCAGCAGGCGGCAGCAAGCAGCAACAAAAGCAGCAGCAGCAAGCAGCGTAGTAGTGAGCAACTGCAGGAGGCGGCAGCGAACAACAGCAGCTGCAACGCTACTTCATTGCGTGTGCTGTAGGAGTGGTAGCAGCAGCACGCGCAGGAGGAGGGGCAGCAGCCGCGGGGCAGGGGGAGCTGGCCGCGTGCTGTCGCAGCAGCAGGAAGCTACCGTGCAGCTTCGTGCTGCCATGGCTCGCCCGTGACGGTGAAAAGGGGGGGGGGCCGTTGAGCTCGTCCGCGAGCGAGCTCGCTGAGTGAGCTCGCTCGACAAGCGAGCTCCTCGAGCGAGCTCGCTCGACGAGCTCGCTCGAGGAGTCGAGCCAGGCAGACGGAAAAAAAAGGAGGGAGAGAAGGGGGAAGGGGGCCTCAAGTGGGGCACCTCAGAAAACCCCAAAGGGGGCACCCGAGGAAGTGGCACCATCACAAAAAAAAAGAGGAGGACAGGGGGGTCCTCGAGTGGGGTATGTGAGTAAGGCCCGGGACGGGGTATCCCACTCGCGCCGAGCGTTGGTGAACAAGAAAAAAAAAAGGAAAGGGGGAACGTTTGTGTTCCTTTTATTTTCCCTTTTTGTGGCTTGAAGCCACTACCGTCGACTGACGACGAGAGCCACTGTCGTAGCATCCGCCGCAAGAGTTGTAGCAGTTGCAACACCAGAGAAGGTGGCTTGAGGCCACAGCCGTCGGCTGACGACGGCACCCGGTGCAGCATTAGCACCGAAGGCGACTTGAGTTTGCACACTTGAGTCGCACACCACCGTGCTACTAGCGCGGTGGTGACCGTCCTCATGACGCAGTCGCAGCACATTTGAGAGACTGTGCTTTGATTGCTCACCTCCCCTTGTGGTCTTGTACCACCGGGAGCAAGTGTTGTGTGGACTCACTTACGCCGAGCTCCGGAGATGAGCAGACTGGCGTGGCAGGGGGTGCAGCCGGCGCCGTGGTTGGCACCGGCTCTGCATACATGGCAGACGCCGCGTCCATAGTGGCAGTTGCAGCCGTGGCACACGCCTCAGGCGTCTAACGGCTTTGCCTGTTACTACTATGGGGATCGACACCATGGCTGGTGCCAGTGTCGCCAGCGCCCTGCCGGGTGGCGACCGCCCTGGATATGGCTCCACCCTTCTTCTTCATTTGACGTAGAGACATCGGCCGACGGTATGGTACCCCTCAGTGGAGCTATAGCGGTGTTGTGTTCCGAGCTCCAGGGTCTGAAGCGCATGGTGCAACAGCTCACAGACCATGTAGTCTCTGAACGGGCCGTTTCCACAATGCCGCTACAGACATCTACATCTTCCTCCTCGCCATCCTCACCTCCGTCAGTGTCATCAGCTGACGATGCCACGCCTCCCAACCTTAGCTCCACATCTGACACCCTCCGCTCTGTGCTGGAGTCAGTTGGAGTCATCTCGACCGTTGACCCCTCCGCTTCTGTGGTAGTCCCTTCAGCTCAGCGTCGTCACGCTCGCACTCGGCATGCAAGGCAGCGGATGGCACGTTTTGTGAGACGTACCCAGGAGGCAGCAGCAGTCGCAGTAGTGGCAGACGTCACCACGGAGATGACTCTCTCGTCCCCAGTCGCAGGTTTGGTGCGGCATCCCTTCCCAGCTCCTACCGGTGGGTCGGTCGAGGGGGGATGGAGTGTCCGTCGACGACCACCGCAGAGTGCAGGAGGGATGCGACAGACGGTGCTTCATGACAGGGCGCTCTTTGTGAGGACGAGACATCTGAGGAGTGGTCCGACGTGGAGTCAGAGACGGACGAGTGGTCTGACGCGGAGTTGGAGGCAGACGTGGGGATGGAGATGGAGATGGAGATGGAGACTACAGTTGACGTAGCAGAGACCACAACCACAGAGGCTGGTGTGGCGGTAGGAGTGGATGTGGCTGTAGTATCAGCGGCAGTGACAGCCGACACATGTGGAGCAGACGTCCAGGCAGTGGGTGTGTCGGCAGCCATCGACGTCGTGACGGTAGCAGCTGCTGCAGTCACTACTACTGACGGGACGCCGGTAGTGGACACGCTTGTTGATGCAGACACCACGATGGTCGTCGCTCTAGTAGCAGCCGGTACAGCCGCCGGAGGGGTAGACGTTCCCTTAGTCACATCATCAGCCATTGCAGGTATACATGCGGAGGGGGTACCCGGAGAGGCAGGAGACGTCGAGGTTGCCAGCACTTCCGCTATGACTAGTGCCACTACAGTAGCTGTCTTTGGAGGCGCAGCTGTCACGGAGGATGCAGCTTGAGCAGTAGGTGATGCACCAGTAGCCGAGCGGGCCCCTTCGCTCGAGCATTTACAATATGTGCTTTGCGACCAGGAGGATGCAGTGGCATGCGCGGACAGGCACCTACAGGACCTCACGCTTGAGCTGTGTGCAGCGAGTACACGTTGGAGCACCGCAGACGTCGCGGGGTTGTCGTGTAGCAGCAGCAGATGTCGAGGATCTGTACACGCGCCTCGAGGTTGCTGAGTGGACGTTTCACGGTGCAGTGTGGAGGCGGTCAGACTTGCCCTGACAAGTGGAGGAGGTGATATCTGTGGATGCCTCGGCAGTGGAGGCCCGTGCCGGAGCATCCGTTACCGTGGTCAACACTTCTAACAGCTGAGTTGCGGTGGTGTCCACAACATCTGATGAGCCTACAACAGTCACCCTTACAAGTGGAGCTTCCGTGGAGGATGCAGAGCGAGCTACGGGCCTTCCGCTCTTGGCTTCCCTTACCGGCATCGCATACACCGTCGCGGTTCCAGCTCATGACATAGCTACACACATCCGAGCTGCAGTTCCAGTACCCGAGTACTTGCGGTCCGCGGTCTTTGAGCAGGATGCAGCCATGGCTCGAGCGGAGGCACACGTGTAGGGATCATGGCCGAGCTCCGGGAGGCCAGCACCCGTTGTTACACTGCAGATGTTTCAGCACGACAGGCTGTTGTGGAGTGCGTAGAAGATGTGCACACACGTCTCGAGGCAGCTGAGAGGTCTCTGTAGGGTGCACGTTGACGACGGGCAGACGCTCAACAGCAGGTGGACGATTGGCTACGCACTTGGGGTTCGCAAGAGCCCCGAGACGTATGAGCTCTTGATGGTGGCGATGATGCCACAGAGACGGATGCTGACATTCATCCATCTGTCAGTGACCGAGGGACAGGTGTGTCAGCAGCAGCCGGTACCTCCACAACACCACCTCTTACAGATGAAACGCTATAGATGCGGACGCGTTGTCTGGTGTCGATGCCTTGCCAGCAGCTGGTCACCAGGCGACAAATGATCTGATAGCTAACTTGCGCGATGAGGCGGCGAGGCTGCAGGAGGTAGTGGCTCGTGCCGACGCCCACGCGATCGAGGTCCACCGTCAGGTCCGTTCCGCGACTGACCATCTACATGCCGTAGATGCAGCCGGCCGGTCGGCAGCAGAGCTCGACCAGCTTTACACGCGTCTCAACGCTGCAGATTCCGTGTGGCGGTGTGCAGCTTAGCAGTTGGCAGGCATACACCAGGTGATGCAGTTGGAGGAGGCCCTCAACGCTGCACCAGATAGAGGAGCAGGTGACGAGAGCAGTGATGACTACGACAGCGACGACGTCGACAGCGACGATGACGACACCGACGACGGCGCTCCGGGATGAGGCCATGTGGGAGCGCATCCGACCAGCATCATTGTCACCATTGCTATTGTCTCGCAGGGGGGTGTGGCCATGTAGGAGCCAACCTCTGCAGCCCAGGGGGGTGTTGGTGTATGGGCTTTGGCCTGACACCGTCCCGAGGACAGTGTGGTTTGTTTGTGTTTGACACGATGCTCCGGTTGAAGATATGCTGGTCTAGACTCGCGCACCTGGTGAGTCTGACCGGTGTGGCCTAGAGACCCCTTGCGTCCATGTGTTATGTATATTCCATGCATGCGAGCAGGTGTGGTTGAGACCCGGACCCTGGAGACATGCTCCAGGATCATGAGGAGACCTTGTTGATTTGTACCTCATATGTGGTGTTTGTCATGCAGGTGGGTGATTGACTTCTTCCATGGTCGAGACCCGGGCACTTGGTGGGATGCACCATTATCACGAGGAGACTCTCTGATGTGGTATGCTTGATCAGTGGTTGCTATGGTTAGTTGCTTGAGGCATCCTTTCTTGCCTTTGCTCAGGCATCATTATGTTGATTATGGTGTCAACCAGGGGGAGTGTTGGCGTGTGTGGCTTCCACCTGTTACGAGCGACGGCCAGGACAGCAGCGGTACAGGAGGACGCGGCATCATGGTCCCCGATGCGGACCCAGGAGGCACCTACGCGTTGGCAGATTGGTGGACCACCCACTTGGAGCTGACCGACGACTACCCCAGCGTTGTGGATGCAGTCTCAAACCTCTTGTATTTCTTCTGCAGCCTATCCTTGATGCGGACGTAGCTGGTGCCGGAGCACCGACGAGTGGTGGCTCCATCCACCAGCAGCTGCCGGAGAGCTGCCACGACGCCCTGGATGCTTGCTGGGGTGCTTTGTGGTTTTCCTACAGACGCTAGAGTTTTCTCGGTGGACTGGCTCTCGAGCCTGATTTGCATGTTTTGCATTGTCTGTCCACCGATAGATGCCGGACTTGTGCGTGTGACCAGTCGTAGCGTCTGGCTTGAGATGATGCATCTCTAGGTTCAGACGGTGTTGCGTTTGGATGCATGTGCGTAGAGTTACGGCCTAAACAGTGGTTTTGAGCCGGTTTTAGGACAAACTGACACTGTTGCGTGCGTCGCCCGCTGTGTGCCACAGCAAGTGTTTATGCTGCGTGCTTGTCAGTTGCCATTCTCTCTGCAATTATACTCATTTCGAGCTTCGTGACACTCTGTACGTGTCCATACCCAGACCCTTGCAGTTTTGTTTCTAACTTGTGACTGTTGTCACACGGTGACGCTTAGTGTCGCGGCAAGTGGCTAGGAAGGTTCTAGGAAGTTTCTCTTAGCGAGCACAGAGAGATGACATGACACCGATGCCCATGTTTTTCGCTTTTTGAGCAAAAATTGGCACGGCTGTAATGTATTTCAAGTATTTAACATATTAGTCATGGATTTCGACCTCGAGGACGAAGTCAAACTTCGCCCATCGTCGCGAGCTCGCAGGAGGGGTTTCGCAGCGAAACCTCCCTGCAAGCTCGCGATGACCCTGCCAAACCCTCCATTCAAACTAGGCGGTTTGTCATAGGTTTGGGGGGGTTTGCAGTATGTGGCGCACACTAGGCATCTGCCGGGCCCCTCTAGCGTGGGACCCGGCAGATGCCTGGGCAAAGAAAAATAAATACCCAAACCCCCAATTGTTACTAGGGGGTTTGTCTGTTAGGACGGAATTGGTATATGTCCATCGTTGCGGTCGATTTACACACGCTGTCCATAGTCAAAACTGACATGACAGCGATGCCCATGTTTTGCGCTTTTCGATCAAAAATGGGCACGGTTGTAATACATTTCATGTATTTAACATAGGTTCAAAATAATCCGCTGCCCATGGTTTTGGTTAATAAATACCTGCTGTCCATAGTCGAAAACGACATGACAGCGGTGCCCATGATTTCGAATGTTCGTCCAAAAACGGAATTCGACTTTGCTCTCGAGGTGGGCCGTCGCCGACCTCGAGAGCAAAATCGGCGAATTCTGACACCGGCCTCACCGATGTTCGAAGTCACCATGCTGCGAGATTTGGAGTTAGCAAATGCGAACTCCAAAACTCGCGACAGGGTGCGTCGCATCTCGCAAACCCCCCTCCCAAACATTTGACAAACCCCTTAGTGACACTGGGGGATTTGGGTTCTACTTTTTTACTTGCCTGGGCATCTGTCGGGCCCTGCCCCTTTCTTTTATCACCCGTGCGGTGCATTTATCAAACCCCCCCCAAAGACAGCCAAACCCCCTAATTAAAGTGGGGGATTTTAGTTTTATTTGCTTACTTGCCCGGGCATCTGCCGGGCCCCGCGACAGCGGGACCCCACAAATTTCCTTTCGTCTATCACACGTGCGCCGCACTCGCAAACCCCCATAAAACAATCAAACCCCACAATCAAACTGGGGGGTTTGGGTTTTATATTCTTACTTGCCCGGGCAAATGCCGGGCCCCGCGGTAGCGGGGCCCAGTAGTTTCCCTTACTTCTATCACACGTACGTCGCTTCTTGCAAACCTCCTGAGAGACAGCTTCTTAGCACTGCTGTCGCTGGCGTAGCAGTACAAGCCGGCCATCTAACTCACTAACACACACAAGTGGAGGTGAGAACAACAAGGGGTGGGCTCGGGACACAAACACAAGTGTCAAAAGCTGCAAATGTTGAAATATACAAAAGGAAGTGACAACTGAGGTCTGGGCAACCTAAACAGCATCATGGACCTAGTGCACACACACGCGGCGCACAAGGGCGCTATTTTCTAGCAGGACAAAACAGTGGCAAAAACACAGTTTTGGCCATAATTCCCTGCAGACATGTAAGAACAACGATTCGTTTGAACCACAACGGCCGCGTCAACGAGATCTACGTCCTGATAGGCTACACACCTACGTGATGTGACACAGCATGAATCTAAAAAATACGGATTTCTGGCCATGGACGCCCACTTTTGGGCGTCCGTCGCCGCCGGCCGCCAACGTTTTGCCACCGGCGCCAGTTTCAGGGATCTGCATGTGAATGGACATGAGCCGAGGGGTCAGTGTAAGCTGTGTACGTCACACACAACAACACTCCCCCATGACCAGAGGGCGAAACACGTCCATGCACATGCAGACACTAACGCTATACACGGTAAGAAACGCACAGCCGCTGCAGGCAGCAGGCACAGCACATGCAAGGTGGCACATGAGGAATCAACCTGCAAGAGGGATGGGGCAGATTCCAACGGAACAAATGGCCGCATGAAACTTTGAAAGACTCAGAGCCTAGGTTAGGAAATCCGTGCACTGCCTGTCAGTGCTCACGTGCATGACTCGGATCTCACCACGATCAACCAGATCACGCACGAAGTGGTGCTCGACATTGATGTGCTTTGTGCGTGCATGGAACACACATGAGTTCTTGGCGATGGCCTCCGCGCTCATGTTGACACACTGGAGGACCACGAGGGGAATGGACTGAAGTAGTTTGCGCAACAGACGGACAAGCCAGACACATTCCGCTGAATTGGCGCCTAGGGTAACATACTCTGCCTCAGCGGTGTTGCGTGCGATGCAGCCCTGCTTCCCACTTTGCCAGGACACTACAGTGCTTCCAATGAGAAAGATGTAGCCGGTGCGGCTCTTGCCGTCTGGACTCCACGTCGAATCACTGTCTATGTACCCATCGAGCACAACTGACACCTGCTCGCGAAAGCACAGGCCGAAGCGTGCGGTGGACAAGATGTAGCGCACACACCGGACTGCGGCCCCCAGTGTTCACTGGCGTGGAGCCTGCGAGAACTGGGCGAGCAGGTTGACAGTGAAGGCAATGTCGAGCCGTGTCGTGGTGGCGAAGTACATGAGCGAGCCGATGACTCGCAGGAACAAGGTCACATCGACTGGCTCCCCCAGGTCAGCTTGGTCATCCACCTTCAGGGCGGCCTACCCCTCAGGGGTCATGGGCGTCGAAGCCGTGCAAACGGCTGCAAGGAGGTCGGCAAAGCGCTCCCCCACAGTCTCTGCATAGCGTCCCTGATGGACACGGAGTGTGCAGTGGACACGGTCGCACACGATCTCCATCCCCAAACAGACAGAGGCCTCACCAAGATCTTTCATCTTGTAGGCCAAGGTGAGAACGGCCTTGGCAGCGTTCACTGGTCCCAGGTCGGGCAAGGCGATCAGAAGATCGTCCACGTAGACGAGGATGGCAGCGAGCGGTGTTGGGGAGTGTGCGAGGAACAGAGATGGGTCAGCATCGCTCTGAACGTACCCAGCTTGTTTTAGCGTGCTGGTGATCTCCTGGTTCCAGCAGCGAGGTGACTGTTTTAGGTCGTACAAGGCCTTCCGCAGCCGGTACACGCGACCGGTACCATCCTCGAAACCGGGTGGCTGGACCATGTAGATCTCCTCCTCAAGGTCCCTCTTCAGGAACGTGTTTTTGACATCCATCTGGTGGAGTTCCCAGTCGTGCTGTGCCACCTGGCTCAGTAGAGTGAGCGTGGTCATCACTCGGCCAACAGGAGCAAAGATCTCGGTGTAGTCCACGCCAGGGACCTGATTGAAGCCCTTTGCTGTCAGCCGTGCTTTCTAGCATTCCACAGTGCCGTCTGGTTTTAGCTTCTTGCGGAGAACCCACTTGGCCTTGATGGCCTTGCGGTTCTTCGGCAAGTCCACCAGCTCAAAGACGTCATGCTCTTGGATGGCATCGAGCTCAGCCTGGCAGGCAGCGCGCCACTCCTCAGCGTTTGGGGCTGACAAAGCCTCTGGTAGGCTAGTGGGATCAAGAGACAGCACTGGCGCACTGCGTGTAGCCAGGGCATACGCCGTAGAGGGAGGGTCGACCGTCACCATGGACTCAGCCGCGTCACGAGCAAGACCGCGCTCATGAGCAAGTAGTGCCATACCAGTGGCACAGCCAGGGTGAACTTCAGCAAGGCCGTGAGCACTCAGGCCGAGGGCCTTCATGCCCGGGACACCGCTGACGACACTACGCATGGGGCGATGGCGGAGACGTCCGCCAGGTGCCCGTGTGTAGGGGTCCAACGGGGTAGGAGCAGTGGGCGCTGCTGACTCACACGCCGTGTGGACTGTACGGCATGCGCGCCACTCAAGACTGGCGTGGCCTCAACAGATGGGGACGGGCCCACGGTAGACGCAGGCGCGTCTACGGCCGGAGGCAAGGATGGCTCAGAGCTAGACATGGATGCGGACGCAGGGTCAGACTGAGCCTCAGACACGGAAGCAGGCGCAGGCTCAGGCAGAGCTTCAGACGCGGAGGCAGACTAGGACGCAGACTCAGGCACGGACGAGAGCGGAGAGTTGGGGGCAGAGGAGCGAGCCACAAACGGGGCGAGGCTGGGGGTGCCGGTGGGCACAGCTGCTGGGGACAGCCCCGGGGGTGCCGGCGACGGAGTGACCACACTGGACGGGGGCACTGGGCCAACCGTGCCAGGAGCCTCCCCCACACTACGGGGTCCGGAACACCCAGGGGCATGGGCAGCACGGAGATCGTGGATGCGAGCAAGGTCGCGGAAGGTGAGATGCTCGGAGAAGAGAGCGTCACGGGACTCCACCATGTGGCGTCGCTCAGGGTCCCAGAACCGCCAAGCCTTCGACCGCGGGGCGATGCCAACGAAGGCGCAGATGCGGCCCCGCGGGGAGAGCTTGCTCCCCTGTTGCTCCGGTGTGAACCAGACATAGACAAGGGCGTCCCAAACACGAGCCAGACGCAGGTCCGCGAGACGCCCCGTACCACAGCTCGTAGGGCGTGTGGTGACCTGGGAGGGGGCCGTGGGGAATGCGGTTCTAGACCCAGGTCATGTACGCCATGCATTCAAAGGCAAAGGCCTCAGGCATGGCACTGTCCGCGCGCATGGCGCGGACTACATCCTCCATGGTGCGGTTCCTGCGCTCGGAGACACCGTTCTACTAGGGGGTGGCGGGGGCGGAGAGGTTGTGGAAGACGGCAAGCTCGTTGAAGGAGTGGGCCATGTCACCGAGGTATTCGCCGCCGCGGTCTGAGCGAAAGGTCTGAAGGCGGTGGGGAGACTGGCGCTCGGCCATGACCAGCCAGATGCGGATGGCAACGGCGGCATCGCTCTCCGTTGCAGACTGTAGACCCAACGCATGCGCGTGAAGTCATCAGTCAACATCTGGACGTAGCGACCGCAGTCCTCCTGAAACTCGACGGGGAGCGGACCCATGAGGTCGGAGTGGACAAGCTCCAAGGGCTGACGGGCCCTGGAGACAGACGCAGGATAGGTGGACCGGTGCATTTTGCCTTCAGCACAGGCCAAGCAGTCGGTCGTGGGCGGCACCTCGAAGGACGCCGCATCGAGACCGAGAGTTGGCTGAGTGTGGATCAATGTGTCGACTGCCCCCAGGTGCACATGACAGAGGCGTCGATGCAGGAGATGGTGGTGCTCGGGGGATAGAGCACCAGCGACGAAAACACGGGTAGTGGGAGACGGAGGCAAAGGGGGTGCATTCGCACAGGACACAGAGATGTGATACGGATGATCGACATCATCCCAGTGAGGACGGTCTCCTCGGTGTCACGCAAAAAGATGCAAGCATCGGCAGCAGTGTGCGTGACACCCAGGCCCATCTTGGTGCAAGCACGGACAGACAGCAGACTGAGTTCCAGATCAGGGACAAAGAGGACATCAGAGATGTATACGGGACCAGCGGTTCCGGTGAACTGCACAACCCCAACACCCTGGAGAGGGACCTCATGGCCAGCTGCAGTGCGAACAGAGCGAACTGTGCCAAGAGGGTGCAAAACGACAAAGGCGTCACGACGACATGTCATGTGGTGGGTGGCGCCAGAGTCATTGACCCAGGTGGCATCGTTGACACACGTACAAGGGGCAATGTGGTACTCGGCGACGAAACAGGACGCGGCGGCAGGACGCTCAGCAATGGACACGACAAGGCGACTAGCGGAGCACACATGGGAATCGTACAGCCAAGACACATCATCGGGTCCATCATGCGCACACGGCTGGGCGTGGGTACCACCATAGACATCATCACGCAACAACACAGACAATCCACAAGCCATAGGACCCCTCGACTCAGTCAACTCACTCGCACCTCCCTAAGATGAGCACAGGGTAAGAAGCTGGTGCAGCTCGGCGATCGTCCTGTCACGTTCTGCGAGCGCTTGGTTGCGGGGATCTGCGGGGGAGCCTGCTACGGCGGTGGACTCCTCTGGGACGGCTACGGTAGTGGCAGCCAAGTGGGCGGCTGCACCGGACGTCTGGCGCATGCGCGCCTTGTGCGCCTGCTGCAGTCCACGAGTGACCTTGGCCCAGTCCAACGGGCAACCAGTCAGACGGGTGCAGCCGGGATAGCGGTGGTCGCCTCCGTAGTTGAAGCACACAAGCCGGCGGTCCGGATCCACTGCTTCCACTTCTACTGCTACTACCGTCGCTGCTGCTGCTGTTGCTACGGCTGACACTACTGGTGCTGGTGTCGCTGCTGGTCCCACCGCTCGAACCACCACTTGACGATTTGCGGCCCTTCCTTCCCTTAGATGGGGCTGCTGTAGTTGTAGATAGTGGGGAAGGGGATGCGGTGAAAACTACAATGGAAGCGGTGCTGCGGCGAGTGCGGTTCGCGGCGTCCATGTCGGCGACCTTCAGGAAGTGAATAGTGGCCCAGCGCACCAGGGTCCCGTCACTCGCCATATCGCGAAGCAGAGTCTGGTCAAAGTTGCTGAAGACGCGCGCGTAGTCAAGATGAATGCCGTAGAGGATGATCTGGAGTGCGGAGTACTGCGCAGGGGCATTGTCTCCCAGCTCCTCGTACAGCTGGATCGCCCGACGCCAGTAGTCAGCTGCAGACTCCCGAGTAGTCTGGCAGAGGGAGTTCAAGTCGGCGAGGCGCTGGGACGTCAGGGCCAGGGTGGCGCCCTAAAAAAGAGTGACAGCTAGGGCCCACGCCTTGCGAGGGTTAGCTCCTGAGCCGGTCAGCGGATCGCCAAGGAACAGACTGAAGTCCTTGGTGAAGTATGGGGCAACCTTCATGAGACCGGAGGCGGCGCGGGGTCAGACGCCTGGTAGGGGGTGAAGTAGTAGGCGAGGACTCCCTCACTCATGGCCCAAATACGAAAACGCAGCTCCCATGATTTGTAGTTGTTCCTAGCCCGTAAGATGGGCGGGTCTGACTCAAGCCACTTGGCTGGCTTGACTGTCGGCAGAGTGACGGGTGAAGTCACTGCGGGAACGGGCATGGAGGAGGCAACCCCCTTGCCCAGGCGGGACCTCAGAGCCAGTTCCTCAAAGCTCAGAGGGCGGTGAGATGAGGTGAGGCCGGCGTCGACGCTGGAGCTCGTGCCCTGGAGGGCGGCATTTGCCTTACGCGCTCTGCGGCGTACCTCTAGGTGGATGAGGCGTGCTCGTAGCATCTCCTCCTCACCCTCCTTGCCAGAGTCAGAGAGGGTCTCCACAACCTCGTCTGCGTTGCTGCCGTGAGCGAGATGATCTTCGCTTGGGTCTGCGGACGGGTGCTGTTGCTGCTACTAGATCTGCTGCTAGATCTACTGCTAATGGGGCAGTAAGCCCCTGATCAGGTTCTGCAGCTCGGCAACCTACATCGTCAAAGTGTTGTGGCTCTCCGCATGTAAGTTAGCCAGTGCACGTACTTGGCGCGCCAATGTTGTTGGGATCGGCGGCTGCTACTACTGCTACTGTTGCGGCGGCTGCTGCTGACGCTGCTGCTGTTGCTGCTGTAGTGGCTACTGTTGTTGCTGCTGTAGCTGCTGTTGCCGCTATGACAATGTTGGCGGCGGCCGACGTTGGCCGCTGACTGTGCTGTCCTCTGCAGCTGCGTCGGTAGCGGCGCTGGAGGGGGTAAGCTTCGGCATGGCGGCCTGTCCCCACCCCCTCTTTTCCCCCTTTTCTTTGCGTGTTGTTGCAGAACACTTTATCACAGAAATTCTACTCCACGGAGCCCCTCCGCGGATCCCCTCCGCGGTGCACTTCATCGGGGAAGTTCACCGCGGATTGTTGCGGATCGGCTTGGGCTGGCCTCGGTCGCATTGGTCGTGTCGGCGCGGAGTCGACGTGAAGTGCCTTGAGCTGCCACCGTGGTTGAGTCGATGCGGAACGGGTCGGAGTACCGCGAGCTGCTAGGGCACCTCCGTAGGTATGTTCCGCGACCATCGCAGGGCCGCCGTGTCTGTCGCCCGCGGAGTCATCGCGGAGCTGTCGTGAACTCGCGATGCCGGATCCACCACGGAGCACCGCTGGTGTGTTCCAAAACCACCGCGGAGTAGTTTGATAAGCCGAAGATCCACCGCGGAGCACCACGGATCTGCCTTGGCACTGTCACCGCAGAGTGGCGGGTTCAGAACGCCGCGTGCGATCGCGGTGGATCCGTGACATTCCCGGCGTGTTCCGTTGCGGTCGTGGAGCTGCCGCGTCCGTGGATCCACAGAGCACCGCGGAGTAGTGCTGCTTCCGCGGAACGGTCGCCACGGAGCTGTAAAAAAATCGTCGCGAAGTTCTTAAAAAAACGGTCGGAACGGTGATGGGTCCTTCCAAGACCTTTCGCCGAGACAAGGGGCGCTGCTGCTGTTGCTCCTCAAGGCAACAGTTGCGGTCGCTCACTGCTACGACGGTTGCTGCGCCTCTGCTATGCAGCTGTGCAAGCACTGGCTCGCTGCTCTAATACCATGAGAGACAGCTTCCTAGCAGTGCTCTCGCTGGCGTAGTCGTACAAGCCGGCCAGCTAACTCACTAGCACACACAGGTGGAGGTGAGAACAGCAAGGGGTTGGCTAGGGACACAAACACAAGNAAAAAACTCGTCGCGGAGTTCTTAAAGAAATGGTCGGAACGGTGATGGGTCCTTCCAAGACCTTTCGCCGAGACAAGGGGCGCTGCTGCTGTTGCTCCTCAAGGCAACAGTTGCGGTCGCTCACTGCTACGACGGTTGCTGCGCCTCTGCTATGCAGCTGTGCAAGCACTGGCTCGCTGCTCTAATACCATGAGAGACAGCTTCCTAGCAGTGCTCTCGCTGGCGTAGTCGTACAAGCCGGCCAGCTAACTCACTAGCACACACAGGTGGAGGTGAGAACAGCAAGGGGTTGGCTAGGGACACAAACACAAGTGTCAGAAGCTGCAAATGCTGAAATATGCAGAAGGAAGTGACAACTGAGGTCTGGGCAACCTAAATAGCATCACGGACCTAGTGCACACACACGTGGCGCACAAGGTCGCTATTCTCTAGCAAGACAAAACAGTAGCAAAAACAAAGTTTTGGCCATAATTCCCTGCAGACATGTCAGAACGACGAGCCGTTTGAACCACAACGGCTGCGTCAGCGAGATCTAGGTCCTGATAGGCTGCACGCCTATGTGGTGTAACATTGCAAGAATCTAAAAAATACAGAATTCTTCTGGGCGCCCATGGCCGCCGGCCGCTAGCCTTTTGCCGCCGTCGCCAGTCTCAGGGATTTGCACATGAATGGAGACGAGGCGAGGGGTCAATGTAAGCTGTGTTCGACACACACAACAACACCTCCCCCCAATAAGAGACAAACCCCCTAGTTACACTCGGGAGTTTGGGTAATGTTTTTTTCTTGCGGGGGCATCTGACGAGCCCCGCGGTAGCAGGGTCCGGCAGATGCCCAACGTGGGTCGCATCGTGCAAACCACCTTAAATCTACGACGAACCCCTAGTTTAACTGGGGGGTTTGGCAGGTTCATCGCGAGCTCGCAGGGAGGTTTCGCTGCGAAACCCCCCTTGCGAGCATGCGACGACGGGTGAAGTTCGACTTCAGGCTCGAAGTCGAAATCCATGTCGAATATGTTAAATACATGAAATATGTTACAGCCGTGCCCATTTTTTCTCGAAACGCGCAAAACATGGGCATCGTTGTTATGTCAGTTTTGACTATGGACAACACGTATAAATCGACCGCAGCGATGGACATGTAACAACTCCGTCCTTTTTTTCTTGCCCGAGCATCTGTCGGGCGCCGCGGTAGCGGGGCCCGGCAGATGCCGAGCGTGCGCCGCATCCACCAAACCACCCCAAATCTACCACAAACCCCTTAGTTTAACTGGGGGGTTTGGCACAGTCATTGCGAGCTCGCAAGGAGGTTTCACCGCGAAACCCCTCCTGCAAGCTTGCAACGACGGGCAAGTTTGACTTCAGGCTCGAAGCCGAAATCCATGTCCAATATGTCAAAGGACGGAGTTGTTATATGTCCATCGTTGCGGTCGATCTATACGCGTTGTCCATAGCCAAAACTGACATGACACTGATGCCCATGTTTTTCGCTTTTCGAGCAAAAATGGGCATGGCTGTAATATATTTCATGTATTTAACATATTCGACGTGCATTTTGACCTCGAGGGCGAAGTCGAACTTCGCCCGTCATCGCGAGCTCACAGGAGGGGTTTTGCGGTGAAACCTCCGTGGGAGCTTGCGATGACCCTGCCAAATCCCCCAATTAAACTAGAGAGTTTGTCGTAGGTTTGGGGGGGTTTGCAGGATGCGGCGCACGCTGGGCATCTGCCGGGCCCCGCCACCACGGAGCGCGTCAGATGCCCGGGCAAGAAGAATAATGTTACCCAAACCCCCGAGTGTAACTAGGGGGTTTTTCTGTTATTGGGGGCGGTTTGCAAGAAGCGGCGCACGTGTGATAGAAGAAAGGGAATCTGCCGGGCCCCGCTACCGTGGGGCCCGGCAGATTCCCGGGCAAGTAAAAAAATGAAACCCAACCCCCCAGTTGAATTAGGGGGTTTGTTTGTTATTGGGGGGGGGGGGGTTTGCGAAATGTGGCACACGTGTGATAGAAGAAAGGGAATCTGCTGGGCTCCGCAACCGCGGGGCCCGGTAGATGCCCGGGCAAGTAAAAAAATAAAACCCAAACCCCCCAGTGTCACTAGGGGATTTGTCGGATATTAGGGGGGGTTTGCGAGATGCGGCGCACCTTGTCGCGTGTTTTGGAGTTGGCAGTCGCGAACTCCAAAAATCGCAACATGGTAAATTCTGACATCGGTGAGGCCAGTGTTCGAAGTCGCCGATTGCGCTCTCGAGGTTGGCGACTGCCGACCTCGAGAGCTAAGTTGAGTTCCGTTTTCGGACGAACATTTGAAAACATGGGCACCGCTGTCATGTCGTTTTCAACTATGGACAGCAGCGATCTATCAACCGAAACCATGGGCAGTGGATTACTTTGAACATGTCTGTTATTGGGAGCGGGGGTTTGCAAGAGGCGGCGCACATGTGATAGAAGAAAGGGAAACTGCCTGGCCCCGCTACCGCGGGGCCCTGCAGTTGCCCGGGCAAGTAAGAGAATAAAACCCAAACCCCCCAATTTAATTAGGGGGTTTGGTTGTTTTTGGGTTGGTTTGCGAGTGCGGCGCACGTGTGATAGACGAAAGGGAATTTGCCGGGCCCAGCTACCGCAGGGCCTGGCAGATGACCAGGCAAGTAGAATAACAAAACCCAAACCCCCCAGTGTCACTAGGGGGTTCGTCGGATATTGGGGGGGGTTTGCGAGATGCGGCGCACCCTATCGCGAGTTTTGGAGTTTGCAGTTGCGAACTCCAAAACTTGCAACATGGTGACTTCTGACATCGGTGAGGCCGGTGTCAGAAGTCGCCGATTTCACTCTCGAAGTCGACGACGGCCGACCTCGAGAGCGAAGTGGAGTTCCGTTTTCGGACTGAGATTCGAAAACATGGGCACTGCTCTCATGTCGTTTTTGACTATGGTGAGCAGGTATCTATGGACTGAAACCATGGGCAGCAGATGTTTTTGAACAAAAAACAAACCCCAAACCCCCCAATTCAATTAGGGGGTTTGGTTGTTTTTGGGGGGGTTTGTGAGTGCTGCACACGTGTGATAGACGAAAGGGAATTTGTCGGGCCCCGCTGTTGTGGGGCCCGGCAGATGCCCGGGCAAGTAAAAAAACAAAACCCAAATGCCCCAGTTTAAATAGGCGGGGGTGTGACCATATACCCATCGAATTCTCCATAGATACCCCATATCCATGGACTGCATAATAAGTATGCCATATCCACGACTTGGCAGATTTTTGCAGCCATGCCAGAGACTCGCACAGTAAGAACTATATATCCAATTTTCGACAGAAATTCCGCATGTCGACGCACCATACCAAGCAGCGTCGACATGGAGACGTCAGCAGAAGCGAAAAGGAAGTATCACAAACCCTTCAAAAGATGGGTTTGCGATGTTTTCAGTAATGTTTGAGTGGCATTTTTGTTCCTGCGGTGGTGTCGTCGGCCCCACCGCATGAACCGCTGGTCGTTCGCGGTCTCCTACAGGGCAACGCGATCGTGGGGCTCGTTAGGAGACCAAGCGAGACAAACGGTATTTCATAGGTTACAATGTTTCATTATATTCTGTAAAATTGAAAGTCAGTTCGACAATCAAATCACAAATAAAGGACCAATGTCGAACATGCAGGCCGACAACTTTCAGACGCTGCCTTCGATAAAACGCTCACCTACCTCCCTCGACGAAAGACTCATCGCTCTTAATGAACTAATCTCTCAGGTAACATGTAGCAAAGCCTCGAAGATTACTCCGTACCTCATAAGCAAATGGAACAAAACTATACTGCCAATCTCGAAACTGAAAGCGGCATACATATACATATGTACATGTGTATGTATGTGTACGTCTATACATAAACATATACATACAAATACATATAAATATATATATATATATACATATACATGTAAATATAAATATACATATACATATACATATACATATACATATACATATACATATAC
>SZWC01017382.1:0-20423 GCA_023375785.1 Penium margaritaceum
GGGTCTTTCGCAAGAAAGTGAAGCCTGATGGCTCACTGGAACGCTACAAGGCCCGCTTGGTCGTCAAGGGGTTCTCTCAGATTGAGGGAGTTGACTACACTGACACCTTTGCCCCTGTCGGCCGCATTACCTCAGCTCGAGCTCTGTTCGGTGTAGTGGCTCAGCATGACTGGGAACTACACCAGATGGATGTGAACAACGCGTTCCTCCATGGCTCTCTGGATGAGGAGATCTACGTGGCTCAGCCACCAGGCTTTGAGGACGGTGACAAGGTCTGGCGCTTGCGCAAGTCCTTGTACGGCCTCAAGCAGTCTCCACGGTGTTGGAACCGGGAGATCACNGGCACCTTGACTCGTGCAGGATACGTACAGAGCGAGGCTGACCCCTCGCTGTTCATCCTGCCGACACCCGAGCGCCTCACCGCCATCCTGGTCTATGTTGATGACCTTCTGATTGCATCTCCGTCCCTGGAGGCCGTGAAGGAGGCCAAGGCTGTCTTGCAGACCGCCTACAGGATGAAGGACCTCGGTCCGGCATCGGTGTTTCTCGGTATGGAGATTGTACGTGATCGCAGGCACCGGACACTGTTGCTGCATCATGCCAGATATGCACGAGTCGTGGGGGAGCGCTTTAGCGATCTCCTTGGTGTAGTTCCCACTGCTTCCACACCCATCACACCTGATGGGCAGGATGCCCTGAAGGTGAATGACCCTACACAGCTGGGGGAGACAGTGGACGTGACCTTGTACCTCAGTCTTATCGGATCTCTGATGTACCTGGCCACGACCACGCGCCCCGATATCGCGTTCACCGTCAACCTCCTTGCTCAGTTCTCGCAGGCTCCACGTGCGAGAGCCCTTCATGCGGCTGTGCGAGTGGTACGATACGTGGTTTCCACGCCGTCTCTCGGACTCTGCTTTCGTCGGCAGTGTTCGGTGGTCCTTGACGGCTACACTGACAGCGACTGGGCTTGGAGCCCTGACGGGCGCAGTCGCACTGGCTACGTGTTTCTGCTCGGTGGTACCGCTTTGTCTTGGCAAAGCGGGAAGCAGGGCTGCATCGCACGTAACTCGTCAGAGGCAGAGTACGTGGCTTTGGGGGCAGGAGCTGCTGAGGCAGTTTGGCTGCAACGCTTGTTTCTTAAGCTTGGGCAGTCAGTACCCGCCATTGTGCTGCGTTGCGACAACCAGAGTGCTCTCGCCATTGCGGAGAACTCTGGTGTTTTTCATGCTCGCACAAAGCACATTGCGGTTGAGCATCACTTCGTTCGTGATCTGGTGGAGCGACGCGTGATCTCCATCATGTGGGTTGGCACTGACTTGCAGCGAGCTGATTTCTTGACGAAGGCACTTGCACGCGGAAAGTTCCTGGTGGCCATTCGTTCTGTTGGGCTTCGCCCCGTGCGTGACAGTGGTTGAGTGTGGGATGTACGTTGCCGTCTCATCTGTCTGTGTCACTCACTATGTGGTTGTACCAGTGCTGCACGCGTATGGACATGCGTACCATCGGGTCATGGGGGAGTGTTGTGCTTTGTGCCGTTCCTGTACAGTTTACTGTGACCACTCGGCCGTGTCCATACTCGTGCAGATCCCTGAGGCAGGTGGCCCTGGTGACACCGGCGCGACGACAGGCGGCGGACTACCCGTCTGGAGCTGACCGACCACTGTTCCAGCGCCCCAGATGTCACCGGGACTCCTTGCTGTGACTTCTACGTCTTGCAGGCGCCTTTCGGCGGACTGGGCATGAGGCCCATTTGCATGTTTTTGCATTACATACTCGCTGTCAGTCAATGGATGCATGCATGTGACCAGTCGTTGCGTGCGTCTTTTGATTCTGCACGTCTAGGTTCAGACGGCGTAGGATTCTGACATGTGTGCGCAGAGTTACGGCCAAAACAGTGGTTTTGGGCCGGTTTTAGGACAGTTCTTGGACTGCCGCGTGCGACACCCGCCGTGCGCCGCGGCAGGTATTTATGCCCTGGACCTGTCAGTTGTCATTCCTCTCTGCATTTACTAAGCTATTGAAGCTTATGAGACTTTGCGCGTCTCCCTAGCCTGATCCTTGCTGTTTCTTGCACCTGCCTGCTTGCTAGTGCGTCAGCTGACTGGACAGTGTCGCCACGTCAGCAGCAGCAAGGCTAGGCAGCTTCCTAGCAGTTTTTCATGTTCGTGTCCCAACCCGGACCCTTGCAGTTTTGTTTTTAACTTGTGACTGTTGTCACACGCTGACCTGGCGCTGACGCCTAGTGTCGCGGCAAGTGGTTAGGAAGGTTCTAGGAAACTTCTCATGGTATCAGAACGAACGAGCCACAGCTCGTTGTGCTGTGCAGCAGAGACGCAGCAGCAGAAGCAGCAGTGAGTGGCAGTATTGGCAGCCACCCATAGCAACAGGAGCAGATCCTGGAGGGACCCACCGCGACTACGTTGCAGCGGAGCGGTGGAGGTAGCAGAGACAACGGCGGCAGCTGCAAGCAACAGCGGCCGTAGCAGCAACGAGCGGCGGAAAGCACTTGCGGCGGTAGCGGCTACGGACAGCACCCACTGCAGCAGCAGCACCGGGTGGCAGCAACAGCCGTGTCTGGCCACCGGTTTGTACACAAAAAAAAAAAGAGGAAGGAAGAAGCAGCTAGCAGCAGCAGCTTGCGGCAGCGGCTGCGAGCAGTGGCAGCACTGTGGCGGGCAGCAGCCGCAGCAGTAGCATCAGCAGGCAGCAGCTGCAGCAGGAGCAATAGGCAGCAACCGTAGAAGAAGCCGCAACAGCGGTGGCGGGCAGCAGCTGCAGCAGCGGCGGCGGCAGCACACACCTGCAGTAGCAGCGGTGGCGGGCAGCAGCCATAGCAGCAGCGGCGGCGGCGGCGAGCAGTTGCAGCAGCTGCTGTAGCAGCATTTGCAGCAGCAGCAGCAGCAGCAGGCAGCAGCCGTAGCAGCAGCAGCAGCAGGCAGCAGCTGCAGCAGCAGCCGCAACAACAGCAGCAGCAGGCAGCAGCAGTAGCAGCAGAAGCAGCAGCAGTTGCTGCAGCAACCGCAGCAGCAGTTGCTGCAGAAACTGCTGCCGTCGGGCCTGAGGGGGCCTGTCGCGAGGGACCCGTCCGGGGGGGGGTCCCCTCGGTTGGGCCTGTCGTGTCGACGGGGGCGCGACAGAGCGCCGGCCGAGCGCCGGCGCACGAGCCGGCGCGTGCCGGCCAAACGCCGGCCTCCCGCCGACCGAGAGGGGCAGGGGAGGCCGACGGGAGGCCTTCGGCCGGCTGCACGTGAGGGGGGGACCGAGCCTCCCCCTCCTCTGAGCTCGCCACGAGGGTCGAGCCAGACCGAAAAAAAAAGGAGGGGGGGGGTCCTTGATTGGGGCACCCCAAAACAACCCCAACAGGGGCACCGGAGGAGGTGGCCCCAACAAAAAAAAAAGAAAAAAAAGAAGGGGGTAAAGAGAGAAAAAAAGGGGGGGGTTCCCTTTACTCTGTCTTTATTTTTTTTACTTTTTCACCTTTTAAGTGTGGCCTAAGGCCACCACCGTCGGCTGACGACGAAACCCGCAGTAGCAGCAACCGTTGCGAGATTTGCAACGGTAGCAGCAGCAGCGAAGGTGGCTTGAGGCCACAGTCGTCGGCTGACGACGGCACCCGGTGTAGCATAAGCACCGAAGGCGACTTGAGTTTGCACACTTGAGTCGCACAGCAGCGCACCACTAGCGCGGTGGTGACCGTCCTTGTGACGGTGTCGCAGCACATCTGAGAGATTGTGCTTCGATCACTCACCTCCCCTTGTGGCCTTGTGCCAGCGTGAGCAAGTGTTGTGTGCACTCACCCACGCCGAGCTCCTGAGATGAGCACACTTGCGTGGACATGGACGCAGCCGGCGCCGTGGCTTTCACCGAGACCACAAACGTGGCAGACACCGCAGGCACCCTGGCAGTTGCAGCCATGGCACACACCTCATGTGTCCAGTGGCTTTGCCTGCTACTACTGTGGCGACCGGCACCATGGCTGGCGCCAGTGTCGCCACCGCCCTGCCGGGTGGCGGCCGAACTGGATGCGATCATGTCTACCTTCTCCTCCATCTGATCTCGGGACGCTATCGGTCGATACCATAACGCCCCTCAGCGGAGCTGTGGCAGTGCTGTACGCCGAGCTCCAGGGTCTAAAGCGCATGGTGCAACAACTCACAGATCATGTGGTCTCTGAGCGGGTTGTTACCGCCATGCCATTGCACACTCCATCCTCTTCCTCATCATCCTCACCTCCGTCAGTGTCATCACCTAACGATGCCACGCCCCCCGACCTTAGCTCTACATCTGACACCCTACGCTCTGTGCTGGAGGCAGTTGGAGTCATCCCGACCAGTGACCCCTCCACTTCTGGGGTAGTCTCTTCGGCTCGCCATCGTCGTTCTCGGACTCGGCATGCGAAGCGGCAGATAGCAAGTTTGGCGAGACGTGTGCAGGAGGTAGTAGCAGACATAGCAGCGGCAGACGTCACCACGAAGCTGACTCCCTCCTCCCCAGTTGCAAAGTTGGTGTAGCACCCCTTCGCAGGTTCTACCGGTGCGTCGGTCGAGGGGGGATGGAGTTTCCGCCGACGCCCACCGGCGAGTGCATGAGGGATGCGACAGACGGTGCTTCACGACAGGGCGCTCTCAGTGAGGACGAGCCATCCGACGAGTGGTCCGACGTGGATTCGGAGACTACAGTTGACTTAGCAGAGACCACAGAGGCAGGTGGGGCAGTACCAGTGGATGAGGCAGTAGTAGCAGGAGCGGTGTCAGCCGGCACATGTGGAGCAGACGTCCGTTCCGTTACATTGGTGACCAGTGGAGTGTCACCAGACGTCCAGGCAGTGGGTGTGTCGGCAGCCATCGACGTTGTGACAGTAGCAGCAGTTGCAGTCACTGCTACTGACAGGACGTTGGCAGCAGACGCGGCTCTGGGAGGAGTCTCAGGTGACGAGATCCCCTCGTCTCCTGTCCATGGGTTGGTCTGCCGAGTCCCCACAGCTCCTGCCGAGGTCCCAGTCGTTGGGGGGGATGGTGTGGCCGCTGAAGACCGCGACGGAGCTCGGCATTGGTGATGCGACTGCTCTACAGCGCAGGATGATCGAGGCGGATGAGGCCACACAGCAGACTCAGCTAGCAGAGAGTTCAGTGGGGGGAGACATTCGCTGTGACAGAGACTCTTCGTCAGAGGAGGATTGGTCCGATGCTGAGTCAGATTCGAGGATGGAGGTGGTGATCGTTGATGTTTTGGTGGATGACGTGACGACGGCCGATGCCGGACCTGCGCCCGACGATGCGCACGCTCCTGCATTAGCTGGTGTGGAGACAGCTGCCATGGTGCCAGGAGCAGCAGCAGGAGGAGCAGGTGATACAGATGCTGATGCTTGGCCCACAGCAGACACCCAGGTGGTTCTGGCAGATAGTGCTGGGCAGCAGGAGGAGGTGATTGACTGCCAGGACGAGGTAGACCTCCTCGATGAGGACCAGTCGTCCGTCGTGGAGCGGTCGGACGCAGGGTCGGAGGCAGACATAGAGGCCCAGTGCGCTGCCGTTCTTGCAGTAGCCGCGGCTAGAGCACGCGATAGCCTCTCGGTGAGAGCAGACGTCCGCGTGTGCGACATGGAGGATGCAGAGCGAGCTGCAGACATCCGACACCCCGCTACCCTGACCGGTGTCGTTGACACCACGGCGGTTCCAGCCGATGACATAGCTACGCTCGTCCGAGCTACAGTTCCTATACCCGAGCGCCTACGCTCCACGGTCGACGAGCATGAGGCAGTGGTGGCTCGAGCAGAGGCGCACGTGCAGAGTCTCATGGCCGAGCTCCGGGAGGCCAGCAGCCGTTGGTACACTACAGATGCTTCTGCACGACAGGTTGCTGAGATGTGCATGGAGGATGTGCACACCCGTCTCGAGGCTGCGGAGTGGTCCCTACAGGATGCACGTTGGCGACGGGCGGACGCACAGCAGCAGGTGGACGATTGGTTGTGCACCAGGNCCCTTCTGGTGCAGCTGCTACGGATGCGGACGCGCTCAGTGGTGACGACCCCCTGCCAGCAGCTGGTGATCAGGCAACAGCTGAGTCGCCTATTGGCGTGGAGAGCTTCCTACGCGACGAGGAGACGAGGATGCAAGAGGCAGTGACTCGCGCTGACGTGCACATGATGGAGGTCCACCATCAGATTCATTCCGCGACTGACCGCCTGCACGCCGTAGATGCAGCTGGCCGGCAGGCTGTCGCAGCAGAGCTCGACGAACTGCACACGCGTCTTGACGCAGCGCAGTCCGTGTGGCAACATGCAGCACAGCAGCTGGCATGCATACGGGAGGCGATACAGTTGGAGGAGGCCCTCAGCGCTGCACCAGTCACATCAACAGGTGACGAAAGTAGTGACGACTACAAGATCGATGACGATGACAGCGACGACGCCACTCCGGGGTGAGGCTCTGTGCGGACACATCCCACCAGCATCGTCGTCACCCTTGCTATTGCTGTGCAGGGGTATGTGGTCATGGGGGAGCCGCGCTCCCTCCTCACGGATTGTGTTGGGAGCAGCCATCAGCTTTGCTCGTACTGTCAGCCTCTGCAGCCCAGGGGGAGTGTTGGTGTGAGGACTTTGGTCTGACATCTTTTTGAGGACAGCGAGGTTACTTAGGGTGCAGCACGATGCTATGGTCCAGGTTATGCTGGTCGAGACCCGCGCACCTGTTGAGTTCTACCGGTGTGACATGGAGACCCATTGCATACATGTGTTATGTATGATCCATGTATGATGTGGTCGAGACCCGGGCACCCGGAGACACTTTTCCGGGGTCACGAGGAGACCTGTTTCTCTGTCTCTCTTGCTTGATGTTTGACACGTAGGTGTGTGATTCACTATGTGCATGGTCGAGACCCGGGCATTTGGTGGGATGCACCATTGTCACGAGGAGACCCTGTGCTGTGGTATGCCTGATTAGTGCTTGCTATGATTGGTTCCCTGAGCCATCATCTCTTGCCTTCGCTCAGACATCATTATGTTGACAGTTGTGTCACCCAGGGGGAGTGTTGGTGTGTGTGGCTTCCACCTGTCACGAGCGACGGCAAGGAGAGCAGCGCTACAGGAGAGCACGACAACACTATCCTTGATGCGGACGCAGCTGGTACCGGAGCACCGACGAGTGGTGGCTCCATGCACCCGCAGCTGCCAGAGAGCTGCCACGACGCCCTGGGTGCTTGCCGGGGTGCTTTGCGGTTCTTCTGCAGACGCTAGAGTTTTCTCGGTGGACTGGCCCTTGAGCCCGATTTGCATGTTTTGTATTTCCTGTCCATCGATCGGTGCCGGACTTGTGTGTGTGACCAGTCGTAGCGTCCGGCTTGAGATTCTGCATCTCTAGGTTCAGACGGCGTAGCGTTCTGATTTGTCTGCGCAGAGTTACGGCCAAAATAGTGTTTTTGGGCCGGTTTTAGGACAGACCTTGCACTGCCGCGTGCGACACCTGTCGTGCGCCGCGGCAGGTATTTATACTGTGGACTTGTCATTTGTTATCTCTCTCTGCAATTATATTCAGTTTGAGTTTCCTGACACTCTATTCGTGTCCCAACCCAGACCCTTGCAGTTTTGTTTTTAACTTGTGACTGTTGTCACACGCTGACCTGGCGCTGACGCCTAGTGTCGCGGCAAGTGGTTAGGAAGGTTCTAGGAAACTTCTCAATTGCCATGGTTCACAAGAAACCTAAAAACACTAATGTTGACATCCTTCATCAGGAAATAATGATGTCACTTGCAAGGGTCAACACTCACAATTTGGATGAGACCAAATACCTGGACCAAATAGCTAAAATACCCATAAAGCGCAAAGTGTCACTCTCATTCGCTCAACTCCGGGAAAGAAAAAAAAACATTGGGACTGGTCCACTCCAAATTAATGCTTGCTCGCAGCATGCATCGCCGGATAAGAAAACAAAATGCACAGGGACATTGCTCCTACGTAGTGTTGTTAAATCGAGATCGAGACGAGAAATCTCGGTCTCGAAGTTGGTCTCGAACCTTTCAGTACGAGCTATCTCGTGACCGACGGTACGTGCACGTGGGGGGGTCTCGATCTCGTACCGATCTCAACATCAATGTGCGAGGTCTTGATTTTGCACGATTGAGGGCACGTTCCAGCATGTGGTTTTCTACATCGCGGTAATGAAACATTGCATGGAGGGTCGCGTAAAAAGCACACTATTATACGGGAAGATCAACAGACACATTTCTTGAGTTCGAACGTTCCAGTGGTTTAGATAAAGACAAACCATGTGCATATGTTCATATTGTCTACACTTCTCTATCTTTATAGGCTCACCCACATCAGCCCTTGTGGTACGCACCGGAAGATTTTACTTCAATCGAGCGACGAGTTGACAAAATGTAGCAGATTGCCAACTGCTGCCACAGGCCAGGTTACAATCTAAAACAGGAAATTTGAATGTCACGCTTGCATTTCAAACCCTCTACTGCACTTGCGCTTCATCGCGCACCTCTGAAAGCACTTGCCACTTCGGTACGATACGAGATTCTTGTACTGTACCAACGTGGCAGCTTGCCTGTCTTGGTCTCGTCTCGTCTCGTCTCACTCGAGACGTGCGAGATTCTCTTGATCCAGTGCGGTACAAGACATTTGAGACGAGACAGTTCGAGATCGAGACCGATCTCGGTCTCGATTTAGCAGCCTTACTCCTACGCGAGGATCGCGAGGGAGCGACGACCCCCCTTTTTTTCTGTTTTTTTTTGGGACAAGGAAATGAAGAAACTGCTAGGAAGCTTTCTAGCCTTCCTGCTACTGACGTGGTAACACAGTCTAGTCCGGTGGCGCCTAGCAAGCAAGGAGGTGCAAGAAAGAACAAGAATTAGGCTAGGGAGACACGTAAAGTCTTATAAGCTCCAATAGCTTCGTAATGCAGAGAGAAGTAACAACTGACAACCACACAACATAAGTACGTGTCGTGGCGCATGGCGGGTGATGCCTACGGCAGTGTCAATTTGTCCTAAAACCGGCCCCGAACCACTGTTTTGGCCGTAACTATGCGCACGGGCATCCAAATACAGCATCATGTGAACCTAGAGATACAAATCTCGAGCTGGGCAGTGCAACTGGTCACACACACACACACACACACACACACACACATACACACACACATACACACACACACACATACACACACACACACACACACACACACATCTGGTACCGATTAATGGACATACAATGTAAAACATGGAAATCGGGCTCAAGTCCCAGTCCACCGAGAAAACTCTAGCGACTGCAGAAAAACTGTACAACACCTCAACAAGCACTAGGGACTTCATGGCGATTGTCTGAAGGCCGTTGGTGGGTCGAGCCACCACCCGTCTGTCCTCCGACACCAGCTGGGTCTCCATGAGGGATCCGCAAAGGCATGGACACGACCGAGTGGTCATAGTAAGCTGTACAAATAGACGCAAACGACCCAGATCACAATACTCCCCCATGATCTGATGGGAAGCATGTCCATACACGTGCAAAACTGACACAAGTGCGTAATGTGATGCTTAAAAGTCAATACTCACATGCCCCACCCTCAGCCACTCTTAGGCAAAGGAGAAGCCCGACAAAATAAATGGCCACCATGAACTTTCCGTGCACTAGTGCATAGGTCAGGAAGTCCACGCGCTCTTTGACTGTTCCGACCTAGATGACAGAGATCGCCTTTCGCTCCACAAGATCACGCACAAAGTGATTCTCAACAGGAATTTGCTTCGTACATGCATGAAACACACCAGAGTTCTTTGCAATTGTAAGATCACTTTTGTTGTCACAACACAGACGGATGCAATGCACAGACTGATGCAACTCATAAGACAAACGTTGTAGCCACACTGCCTCAACGACCCCAGCCCCAAACGCAACATACTCGACCTCTGATGACCTACGTGCGATACATCCTTGCTTGCCGCTACACCAAAACACAGTGGTACCACCCAGCAGGAATACGTAGCCTGGCCGACTACGCCCATCAGGACTCCATGCGCAATTACTATTTGTGTAGCCATCGACAACCACCGAGCACTACCATTGAAAGCAGTTTCCAAGGTATCGTGTGGAGACCACGTTCCGCACTACTCGCATTACCGTGTGAAGGGCTCTCGCGTGAGGACACTATGAAACTGTGGTAGGAGGTTGACGACGAAGGCAATGTCACGTCGTGTAGCACTGGACAAGTACATCAAAGGGCTTATTAGGCACAAGTAAAAGGGTCACGTCCACTGTCTCCCCCGGCTGTGCTCAATCATCCACTTTCAGAGCATCCTGCCCGTCAAGTGTGATAGGGTTGGAGGCTTTGGGAATTGCACAAAGGAGGTCAGCAAACAGCTCCTCCATAACGCGGGCCTAACGTGTCTAATGTAGCAAGAGTGTCCGCCACCGATGATCATGTAAGATCTCCATGCCGAGAAACATAGTTGTATGACCAAGATCCTTTATCGTGTAGACAGCCTGAAGGACTGCCTTGGGCTCCTTCATAGCCTCCATCGAAGGAAACGCAAGGTGGAGGTTGTCCATGTAGACCGGGATGGCGGTGAAGCTCTCAGCTGTCCTTCTAAGAAAGAGCAACAGGTCGTTGTCACCATGCACATAACCGACACATGTTAGTGTGCCCATGATCTCCAAGCTCTAGCACCTTGGTGACTGCTTCAAGCCGTACAAGGCCTTGCACAAGCACCGGGCCTAGTCACGGACCTCGAATCCAGTTGGCTGGACCATGTAGATCTCCTCCTCTAAGGTGCCATGGAGGAATGCTTTGTTCACATCCATTTTCTCTAGATCCTAGTCATGGTGAGTAATAATCCTGAAAAGAGCGCGAGCGGTGGTCATGCGGCCAATGGGTGCAAAGGTGTCAGTAAAATCTACACCCTCAACCGGTGAGAACCCCTTGGCCGTCAAGTGCACCTTGTAGCGATTGAGTGTGCCATCAGGCTTCACCTTCTTGCAAAAGACCCACTTGGCCTGTTAAGCCTTCCACCCAGGCGGGAAGTCGACAAGCTGAAAGACACAATGCTCATGGATGGCTCTCAGCTCATCATCATAAGCAACACGCCACAAGTGTGCATCCTCAGCCGAGAGTGCCTCCTTCAACTTGCATATATCAGGCATCATCGAGAGAGAGCTCCAAGTGGCTAAGACACACACATCCTAACTCAGTCTGAATACAACAAGGTTAGTTATAGCAAAATAAGCGACCGAGCTAGCTGTGTAGCAACCAGCCAGTCCACGGCCACTAAGGCAGTAGGTTCACTAGGAAGGGGAGAGGATGCAGGACGATCATGGACAGGTGCTGGATCGCGCGCCAAGGAAGCAAGTATAGACAGAGGACTAGGTGAGACTGAGGAGACTGTCAAATGTACGAGACGAGGTGTGCCATAGCAAACTGGCATAGGCACAAACGTGGGTGTGCTAGAAGGCAACGACATAGGCATGCAAGAAAGTGTGCTAGAAGTGGTTGAGATTGGCACGAGAGTAGGTGTGCTAGAAGGGACTGACTGGCACGGGAGCAAGTGTGCAGAAAGGGAATGAGACAGACACAAGAGCAGGTGTGTTAGAAGGGATTGAGACTAGCATGGGATCAGGTGTGCAAGAGGGAACTAAGACTGGCACGGGATCAGGTGTGCCAAAGAGAGCCAATGAGGCCACTAGACCAACAGCTATAATGGCAAGATCGTCATCTGTCGGTGACCGGACCACAAGTGGGGAGGCCCAGATGGACCCATTTGTAGGTCTAGTCTCTCCCATTCATCGTGAAGTTACACGGGTGAGAACGTGGTCTTCTGGCGACAGAATGTTGGATAAGTCGAAGTAGGTGAGAGCCAAAAAAAGAGTGTCTTGAGACTGGACGATGTGTTGACGAGCAGGGTCTCAAAAGCGCCACATCTTCGACCGTGGGAAAATACCGAGGAAGGCACAAATTCGACCCCGAGGTGAGACCTTGGACCCCTCTTGGTCCTCGGTGTCCAAGACGCAAGCTAAGGACTTCCAAACACAAGTAAGACAGATTTTGGTGTGATTGCTAAACCACAACTCGTACGAGGTAGCATGGTCTGGAAGAGGACCGTGTGGTAAGCAATTCCAGACCCATGTCATGAAGGAAAATCCCTCACAGGCAAAGGAATTTGGAAGAATGCACTCAGACCGCATGGCGCAAACCGCATCCTCCATGGTGCGGTTGTAAAGATCATACATCCCATTCTGCTATGGTGTAGCAGGGGCAAAGAGCTTGTGAAATATACTGTGCTCTACAAAGAAGGTGTCCATCTCGACAAAGAAGGTGTCCATCTCGACAAAGAACTCACCAGCACGATCGGAGCGGAGCGTGTGGTGGTTTTGACGAGACTGGCACTCAACAATCACAAGCCACAGGCGAACTACCAGAGCGTCATCGCTCTTGTGGCGGAGGCTTTAGACCCACCTCATCCGGGTAAAGTCATCAGTCAGGGTGAGGACATATCACCCCCGATTTGAGAGGGACTCAACAAGGAGGGTAGTGCACGAGAAGGTCCGACTGGACCAACTCAAACGGTCGTAGTACCCAGGAAATGGAGTCAAGATAAGTACAACGATGCATCTTACCCTGGGTGCAGAAGAGATAGTCGGTCTTGGACGGCTTCTCGAAGGAAACTGTCTCAAGACCGAGGGCTGGCTGAGTCCAAATGAGCTTGGACATAGTGTCTGAGCTCACATGGCAAAGACAGTGATGCAGCAAACCCTGGTACTGTAGAGAGAGAACACCGGTGATAAACACACGTGCAGATGCGGAGGAAGGAGAGGAGGTAGGGGGAGTGGTATGAGATACACGATACATGTCATTGACAACTAATGCATGAAGAAAAAATGCACAAGTCTCAAGAGCAGTCACAATGGTAGAGTCAGCGGAGTGCTCAACAGAAAGACCCATCATGGTTCAATCACAAAAAGAGACCAGGCTGAGTCCAAGAGCTGGAACAAAGAGCATATGGAAACTGTACAAGGGACCAGACGGACCATCAAACTACACAACCCCAACTCCATGCACAGGCAATGACTAACCAGACCGCGTGGAACGGATGGAATGAACATAACAAGACCGAGAAGGAAGAAGTCACTACGACGACAAGTCATGTGATGGGTGGTACCAGAGTCAATGATCCTAGTGCCACTTGGCTCACCATCAGTCCTTGACACTAAAAAACATGCCACGGAACACTCTGTGTTTGCTAGACGGGAAGCAGATGACTTGGGAGAATGACAAAAAACACAGACCTATGAATTTTCAAGCCAGTCAGAACTATCAAGTCCATCCTCATCACTGGCCAACGAAGCTCCCTCACAAGCATCATCACGGACAATAGACACAATGATACAAGCTGTCTGGGAACCACTCGACTTTGACAACACATTCGTACCTTCATGAGTAAGAAGTGCGAACAGCTCACAAAACTCCGCAATCGTGCAAGTCCTGGGATCCATATCACCACTTCTGTCTGGCGAAGCGGCTGCATCAGCTACAGTCGTGGGCGTGGTGTGACTCGTCCGTGTGTCACTAGAGGACATCTGCTACGAATGTGCCACCTGGAGGCCACGCATGATCAGAGGCCAATCAAGGGGCTACTCACACTCTGTGTAGCAATGACCACCTGCACAGTTGTAGTAGTGGAAAAAGCATCCACTCCCACTGGTCATCGCTTCCTGTTGCTACTGTTGCTATCCCTTGCCGCGCCTTTTTCCCCCTTCTTTCCATTTGCATCCACTGCAACGTCCTGAGTTTGGTCGCTCAGGATAGAAGAGGAAGAGGAGGAAGAGGGGGAGGTGAGACTGGTGAAATTGGAAATAGGTGTAGGAGGGATCGCAATTAGTGCTACAATAAGTGAAATCCGTTGATGGGCAAGAGCAGCCTCATAAGCCAATGTCACCAAAAGAAAGTAGTGATGAGCGCAAGGAAGCAGCTGCAATATCTCTGACAAATCAAGAAGGGTCATACGGTTGAAGTTTGTAAAGAGCTTCACGTGGTCTAAGTACACCCCCATCATGATGGTGTTAAGTGCCCACAGTTGCGACCCACCACCAGTCCCAAGATGTGTGTAAACGCGAATGGTGTGTCACCAGTAGTCTGCTACAAGCTCCGTGGGACCCTGGCAGAGGGAGTGGAACTCACGCATTCAAGCTACCGTCATGTCATGGATCTATGCAGCGAGCAGTGTCAAGGCTGGCTCCAACCCCAAACGTTGGTTCGCTCCGGCTCCGGTCCGGGCCTCACCCAAAAAAGGGTGTAAGTTTACCACATTCTCTGGCGGCATTGAGTGGAGCACGGCGCACATCGCTCTCATTGCTGTCTTTACCTGGTGAGCTTCGCGATTATGGTACTGGCTGTGTTATCAAGGCCATAAATCCTCAGAGTCGACCCAAACGTGAAACACCATCTCCCAAAAATTGAAGCCCTCATCGCAATCGTAACGGGGTAGAGGTGTCTCAAAGTCCTTTGGTCGCCGCTCCATGGGGAGAGAAACCTTAGGTTCGGGAGATGACGGGTGGGGCACAAGGAGACTACCTGTGAGAGAAATACCACCAAAGGTGAACGCTGTTGAACAACGTGGCTGGTCGTGACAATGAGAAGGTGGTGGGATGACAGCCTCGGACCCTAGAAACACCTCACGAATGCGCTTCTCAAGGATGCAAATCTCGTCCTCACGTGTGTCATCCTCCATCTCCTCATTCTAAGTGTCAACGTGAGATAAGGGGTGTTAAGGTCATTGCTCTGTATAGGATGTTGACAGCTAAATAGATGGAGTAACTCCAGTAGGTCCTCCTGATGTTGGCTGTGAGGCCCCCTGAATGACCCCTTGATAACTTTGTGATCTCTTGTAGCACGTCGGTTTGACGCTACTACTGGCAGTGCATCTAATCTTGTGTCTGAAGAAGCTCGTCGGTTGCAATTGACTTTGACCATGAACTCATGATGCCCGAAGAGGAGGAAGAGGAGGGGTCTCCTAGCCCATTGTCCTTGTCACTAACAGGCGACATTTGTGCTACTGAGTTTGGGTCCAAACTTCAATGTTGTGAGGATAAAGAACCTCTGGTGTTCCTCGATGATTTTCAATACCGGCAAAATATGACTTTTGAGCAAAAAAAATGGATGTGTTGGCGTTGATGTTATCATCTACAACGATGATGTCAGCATGCACGTTGCCCAAATGAAGCCAATTTTAGAGGGATTATGCGCAAGAGGATGCTGAATGAAATTGCGATGGTTTGGTCCAAAATATCCTTCAAAACGTCATCAACATTGCCGTTTTCTTTTCAACCCAAAATCCGGGAAAAAAACCAAATATGAGAGGTTGCTTTGTTTCCTAGAGCCTACAAGGAACGAAATGAGGCAGGAGTGGATGTGATGGATAGTGTTTTGTAAGATATTTCTAACGAGCCCTTACACACAAAAAACGGTGGTCATATGGGGCTGTTGCACTCTCTCATGTCGAGGAGGGTGGTATGTGCGGCCCAAGTGAAGCTTCTGGGAACCTTCACGGACCCCTTCTCAATTTCACATGCCTCAAATGCTGCTGGTGAGGATTGGGAAACCCTTGGCTGCCCCGTCGTGGTGGCGTGGTGATGCGGTTGCAAAGGTTTCTCCGCTTTTGCAATCTGCTACGGTAGGTCACCGTGGTTTGGTGGGTCCTCCCAGGACTGTGGCTTTAGCTATGACTCTCAGTGCTACTGCCACTGATGCGTCTCAGCTGCATAGCTCAGTGAGGGATGCCTAGCTGATTTAATACCATGAGAAACTGCTAGGAAGCTTTCTAGCCTTGTTGTAGCTGACGTGGCGACAAAGTCCAATCAGCTGGCGCACTAGTAAGCACAAAAGTAACAAGAAACAACAAGAGTTAGGCTAGGGAGACGCGCAAAGTCTCATAAGCTTGAATAGCTTAGTAATATAGAGAGAAATAAAAACTGAATATTACATAGCAAATGTACCTGCTACGGCGCACGACGGGTGACGCACACGATAGTGTCAATTTGTCCTAAAACTGGCCTACAACCACTGTTTTGGCCGTAAACATGCGTATAGGCATCCAAGTGCAACACGATCTGAACCAAGAGATGTAGAATCTCAAGCTGGATGCTACAATCAGTCACAAACACACGTCCGGTACCAATCAATAGATACACAATGTAAAACATGCAAATTGGTCTCAAGACCCAACCCACCAAGAAAACTCCAGCGAATAAAAAAAAGACTACAGAGCACCCAAGCGAGCACCCGGGATGATGTGGCAACTTTTTGGTAGCTGCGGGTGGGCTGAGCCACCACCCACCTGTCCTCCAGCGCTAGCTGGATCTGCATCCGAGATGTGCACGAGTATGGATGTGGCAGAGTGGTAACAGTAAGATGCACAAACAGACGGGAAAGACTCACATCACAACACCCCCTAATTCAATTTAGGGTTTTGTATGTTTGGCATGGGCTAGAATCCTATTATTAACTACGGGTTTTGTGTGTAAAAGAAAACAAGAACAAAGGGGTCATCGCTCCCTCATGATCAAGAAAGAATGCCCTTCTTTCATTTATGTTCTTTTCTTTCCATACAACCCCCCTTTTTTGAACATTCGAATCCCAATCAAACTCTTTCCCTAATTACATTCAGGGTTCTATGGTGTTGTGTTGTGCAGGATCTTGTTGGGTGCCATGGTAGTGGGGCCCAACAAGTTCCCTTTCAATGCACAAAGAGTCTTGAAGTCCCCTGGAAATTTGCACAAAGTGCCCCTCGCTAGTATTGCAAACCCCTCAATGTAGGGGTTTGTGATACTTGCGGGGGGCGGTGCATGACTTGGGTCGTTGGCACATGGCATGCGGCCTGGCCATGAATTTTCTTGTCTTTTCTTTGTTAATGGCGTAACGGTAGCGGCGGCTGATAGGTCGCTAGGGATTTTTTTTGGATGACGAGAGGATGTGCTTTATACTTCCGAAAACTGGATGTATGCATCTTCTGCCCATGAAAAAATCGTTGGAAATACAAAGCGACCATGAACAAAATGATGCTCTGTACTTATGTAGTGGCGTCAGGTCAAGCCAAAGGGTATGATTTGGACTTCACCATTGATACCTTTGACCCCCACACATTCTGACTTCAATGTGTTTTCTTTCGATGAGATCAGTGTCCCTTTTGGCTATGGCTTTCATGGCAACTTTGACTTCATTAAAATTTTAATGCTACGTGTGCATTTCAGTGGACAACACATTTTAATCGAGCCCCCTTCTGCCTAGAAACTGACGTTACGAGAGGCTAGTGAGGGCACAAGTGGGAGCGAGAAGAAGTAAAGCAAGAAGGGGCGGAAGATGTGCGCTTTTTGATTAGAAATGCAGATTAAAACAATCCACTCGCATCGAATGTGAGTTGGGTCTTGTCGCCACCCGTTGGGGTGAGCAAGAGCCCGTGGATTAAGCTGAGAACACTTGTGGCCGGGAAAATCCGGCAGCAAGTTCTCGATAAGATCAACAACCAAGAACTCGCCATCCCCAGAATGAATATGAAAACCATCACATGCATGGTTAAAACCCCCACGTCATCCTTGAGTGTATGAGGCCGTCTGCGTATGCCGATTTGAATGTGATTACAAAGGGCTATGTCATTGACAAGACAATGGAAAATCTGACTCATTCGGGCACCACTCGTTGTGAGTAGCGACCATGCTGGTTTACTCGAATGCACAATGTGTACGTGTATGTAAAGTGGAAAGAGGTTGTGTCGTCACAAATACAACCCAAAACTAACATGTCCAGACCCATTAACATAAAAGCATAGGTGCAACAAGGGGTAAACTACAAGCACAAAAACTACACAGTCATTGCCATGGCAGAGATGCAAGAAGGGAACAACATGGCCCGCACATGATGAAATCAACCAAGAGAGTTGTGTGCTTGCGTCAAACTAACTGGTAACATGAACACGCTTGAGCTGAGTGCCTTAGTGTATATGCCAGTACGCTTTGACTATGTGTCAGCCTAGACAACATGGAATACGCCGGCATCGATGCTCTCATGAAAAAAATCCTGTTGGATCCAATGCCCTTGGTGTGTGGGTGATGCGTGTTTTCATTCACAGAAATGGCCTTTGTATTTTGGTTGACATTGTGCAATGTGATGCACTGGATTTTGAGACGAGATTGCTAGAACAGGAGACAAAGGGAAGCACTCACCTGAGCCAAGGGCAACTGACTACACGTTACGCTCCCATGTTTACCACTCTTTTACGGCACCTTAGCACCATCCACAAGCAACATGTGAAGAGATGCTGTGGAGAGATTTGAGGGTGCATCTTTCCACTTATAGCCTTTCTTGTATTTCTTTATTATTGTAACTCTTCACATATTGCATGTGGATCGATTCCATTATTCATGTATATAGATTTTTGTGTACAATGATTTTGTGGAATTTTCCTTGCAATCTTTGGATGCACGCTTTTGACAACCACATTACCTTGGTACTAAAACAATGCAACATTTTCATCTATGGAAAACATTGCAGGTTTGGATTCTTTACATGTTTGAAGTGCATGACCCTGTCCATTTCTTATTAGGAAATCTCATTTCGATCATCCTTTATGTTGGCAGCCCATCATAAAGGAGGAAAAAAGTACTACCGTACCCATGCACATCGTCGACTTTAAAAACGTGGATTATTTTATGCCAATGGGAATGCAATTTGTAACCCATGGAAAGAGTTCACGATGATGAAGCCATTTGGCTTCCAAAATATCTGGATCAAAAAGAGGAATGTGTCTGAAAAAATAACTATGGTATCATGGTGCAAATACCATGGTGTCGATTCAATTCCCAACATTGACCATTCTTGATGGTACTTTCACCTTTGGATGATGCGTNCACATTAACAAGGAGCTTTAAACACAAGGGTGGCTTCCCATGAACAGCCACACATGATAACATCTTCTTGATGAAACTACTACGAATACTTGTGAGACAAAATAAGTGCACCATAATATGTTTGCTTTTGCAATGAGAGAAGCCACCTTGCTTGTTTGTAATGAGTACCCCTTTTTCTTCCAGGCCCAACATCCCAACATTTGTGAGATAAATGTCTCCCAACATGGAATTTTCTGGGATATCATGCCAAGAAGGGATGGTGCAGAACTTGAACTTCATTAATGTTCCTTTCTTGATATGAAAAACAGACCAATCAAATTTTTTCAACAAAAAATACTTCATGAATACGAACCACCTTTTCCCAGTCAAGGAGAAGATTCTTCTCTAGATTAAGAGCTTCAACCTGAGCTCTGAGAAGCCCAAAGAGAAGGCAAGAGGGTTTACGTAAAAGACATCTTGAGATTTTTGGGATTGTAAATCTAAAATTAGTGTGTGATTTTTGTCAATTGTAAGCCATGCCTCTTTTCTTCCACAGACATTACCAAAGTACCATTTGGTAGTTTTCAAATGGCTACAATATGAGAATGATGTATAGACGCATTACCATTATGTGCATGGATGTGGATCTTATTCTTGCGAGCTTCTAGCATGAATGACAAGGCAGTTATACATAAGATTTGCTAAGGGATCATTTCAGATATCTAGCGTTGACTTTAAATGAGACCTTTGCACCTGTTGGTTGACACAACAGTGCTTTACTTAGCTTGGCAGCTCACCATGAGATTGAGCTCAAGGATATGGATGTAAAAAAAGGGATTCTTGCACTACATGTTAGATGTGGATACTAACATTGTCTAAATGTGGGGCTTCATAGATGGCACAAACAAAGACATCACTATGCTTGACAGAGAAGGGTGCATTCGACTTTGTTTTTGTCCTTCATCTTCCCCCTTTTTCCATTCTACTCTAATTTTATGATCTCCTCATCTTGTCTTCAATAATATCTGATGTCCACACTATAATTTACTTCCTGTAATATACTCACCAAATCAAGGACCTTAGCCTCGTTCAATATTTCCTTCATATGGAGCTTGAGTGAGACCAACAACGTCGCTCACTCCACATCCACTAGATTGTGTATGCACGTAGCCTTTGGAGGGCCATGTGATGTTGAATTCCTTCAATGTGTCCAATGTTGGGGGGATTAAATGTCACTGACTATCTTTGTGTTATGGGTTCATTCTCGTACTTCCATAATGACCAAGGATGACCTCACAATTTTTTGTCAACTACCAGGCACGATTTTCCTAGTGTCCTTTTGAGTAGTAAAAAAAGCTGAATCCAATGTGGACGCATGAATGCTTTAGTACTAAGTCCATGCTCCCACTAATCTACACACGATTAGAAACACATTTTCTTCCTTTCTTAACTGTGGACAAAAAGTGTCCAAGTCCAAAGTCGTGTGCAAAATAATGAAACAACGTACAAGTCCAAGATTAATGGGGGTAATATAGGTTTTTCTTATGA
>SZWC01017384.1:7463-18193 GCA_023375785.1 Penium margaritaceum
AAAACCTACTACATCAGTTCAGAACAACACATCACAACCTGACATACCACTCAGTTTCTACACAAAGTTACATCATCCTCCTCCTCTTGCCACCACCACCTTCATCCTCCTCACCCTCGTACATCTCCTCGCCTTGTAAAAACCTTTCCCCATCACTTCTCAGCCCGTTCTGCTGCTGCACTCCAAGCTGTGTCAAACTTCGTCTCCTATCAGCAGCCGTACTAGCAGCATCAACGAGGTCCACAAAAGTGCCCTTTAACGAATGCAGCACCTTCGCCTGCGCAACCTGCTGTTGGGCAGCATCCAGAGTGTTGAAAATTTTCTTTGCCAAAAACTCCATGACCAGCCCTGCCACTTTCCGCAAACTTGATTGAAAACCGGCAGCAGCTACCACTGCTACCTCACTCACGCTCTTTGCCCAAAACAGATATGATGGCGACGGTAGACTCGCAGTGGCATCTCTGTTCCACCGCGTGTTCCAGAAAGTTGGCTCCCACACAAACCCACGCAACCATGTACTCGATGGAAACTGTTTGTCGTGAAATCGACGCCACACTCCAGCAGGTTCAGAACCTTTCAGTCCTTGCTTGCGTTGCCTCCACAACACGCAGACATAATGCGCTATGTTGTCCACAAGCATCTCCAATTCCAGGGGCCACACTTGCCCACCCTCAAAACCATGGTACAGGTACGCATAAAATGCACTCCCCATGTTCAAGTATCTTCCCCCATACACAGCAAAGCACCTCACCTGGAACTCCACGTCAACCGCCTTTGGCACATTGTCTGAAAACCGAACCAAGCCAGGACTGTTATTCAGCAAACCATTTAAATTCTGCCCCATTGATCCTGCAGAACAACAAATCCCATGTTAGTCAACACTTCGATATCTGGAAACAACATTCAAGACATGACACAACCACGACAAGCCACTTACGGTCCAATTCCCTCCACACGAAATTCGTTCGCTCTAGATGTACCCGATCCATTCAACCGCCGAGCTGCATCATGTCCGCCATACACACAGAATCAAATCACACTTCGCCAACAACCAACATGTCAAAGGAGGTATGCACTAATGTCCACATCATGTACATCATTTGCTGCAATGCATACCTTGCATCCTCGCGACATCTTCATCTTCCCATGTCTCTGTCACTTGTCGCTCCAACTCTACACGAGCCTTCAACTCCCCGCCCGAATCCATACACACCACACGCTTCCGCCTTAATTCTTGCCACTTTCTCTCAAAAGCAGACCTCTGCTTCAGGTCGTCCCTCCTCTGTACGGCTGCTGCATCTTGCTTTTCCACAAATTGGTCCTCCTCAGCACTTGGGACTTCTCCCAAAACTTGGGCTTGTCGACTCAACGGAACCTCACACCCACTCTTTCTCCACTCCACCCTCATGTCATGACGCATGAACGAATCTCCTCTCTCCAATCGCTCACACTCTGGCGGGATAGTAAAGAGCTTGCCACCTACTCNCCCACCCTTCGCCATCATCAGCACTGATTCTCCTTCCAAAAAGCCTGCTGCTTCACTCAATTCCACCCACTCTCTCGGATCACGTCCTGTTAATCTCAACGCTTCTTTATGAAATTTTTTTCCCTTCTCTGAAGGGGTCACCAAACTGGGAAACGGAGTTGCTTCCACCACATCTTCCACCACACTTTGCCGAAAGGCTTCCACACCATCTCCACGCAGAGGCCACCGCGGCACATGGCCAAATGGCGGCGGACCACTTGACACTCGAGCATCCATTGGCAGCACACCAAGTTCCTTCCATGACACAACTTTTCCTAGTGCAGTTGCATGTGCCTTTGCAGCGTTGATGTCCGAAAACCGTCAAAACGTGTCCCCGTACTCGTCTTCCACCACTTCACCTAATCTGTTACGGTCCAAAGGAGGCATGGCCGCCACCTGTTGCATAGTGTATCCTGTTGGTGGTGTCTCCAAAGGCAAGCGCTCTTCACAAATCCTCCTTGTTCTCATCTTTCTGGCCTTCTTCAGACCCTCCTCCATATCATCATGATACTTCTTTGCCGCTTCTTCTTCCATTAATCTTGGAGACGCAATTGTTGGCCTTGGCGTACTAGTCCCGGGAACTTGGTGAATTCTGTGAACAACGCCGCAAAATGTGATGGCAGGCGGCCTAGCCTCCTCATCACCTCCGGCTCCTCGCACACTTGCCCCATCGCCTCCCACTCCTACGGCAGACGGCGATGCGGCATCAGAATCATGACTCCAGCCAACTTGACTACCAACGTCTTCCATGGCTCGCACGGATAACACGGAACAAGGACGTCATACTTGAGACGGACGTGTCAACTTTTTCTGAAATACGCCACGTGATGTCGCTTCAGGCAGCTCCTCTCCAACCATTCCGCCCGCTCTCCAGCGGGGAGCGGGTGCTCCCCGCTGAAAATGAGTGCAAAGGTCACCAACTTGCAGTACAACAAGATCACCCAGTGCACGCAACGCATGTCAGATGGCATAGTATGCCAGTGCGATATCTGTTTTGACTTCCTCGACGAGAAGTACGAGTGCACTGAGCATGGAACTATCACCTTAGAGGAAGGCGTCTGACAGTACTTTTGCATGCTGCGGGTGAGTCAATAGGTCAAACAATCTTCCATTTTTTGGTGGAAGTGTCATGTAAGGGGATCATATTTATGGTGAAACCATGCATCTTCCATATGCAGAGGCACATCCTGAAAGAGCGACAGTCGTGGGACCACAAGCCCAAATGTTCCTCTTGGCAGGGAGGACAGTACCCATGCTAAAGGGCGAAAACCATGAACAAGTGTAGAAGTTGTTGGCAGAAGCTGAAAACAACGTCCATGACTTCTGGCTGCACACGAAGGTAACTCCATCTCCATGTGCAAAATCTCTGCCTGCACGAAAAGCTACGTTCATCACTGAAGCGCTCGTATCTTCGCAACTGCATGTACCTAAACAGTGAGGACAATCTGGCACAGGTTCAAATCCACAGCTCTGATGCACAACAGACGTACGACTTGCTTGAAGTACACCCTCCTGTACGCACTGACAAGGTACGTTCTCCACTAAGATGTCAATGGTAGCAGAATATTTCACACGCAGCTCCATCATTCATGAGAATCACCACTTGAATACAACCTCCATTTGCAGCGACGCATGATGTCACCAACACGCTCATTTCTCACAAGTCTGCCTATTCGTGTCCAGGCCCTTCAAACAGCGTAAGTTTGTATGGTGAACCATGTGTACTTGCTACTAGTATGCAGTTGGTCACTATGTTGTGCAATACTCACTGATACGCAACTGCGCTCCATTGTGCAGATTGGCATAAGTGTTGACGATCAGAGTCCCCGGAAGACCTCGTCAACCACATTTGACAACACTATGATGTCCCCTGAAAAATCATTGAATGCAGATCGAAAGTTGAGAGACATTTGACAGCTTCAAACAGACTACAGAATTGTGCAGCCAAAAGTCAAGCTCTCCTCCTGCGTGCTTTTCACTTGGATGTATGGCCACTGTAACCCACACATGACAATCGTACCATGGGCCAAGGAAGATGAAATCCCAGTCAATGGTGTGAACAGAAATAAAGCTCATGTTGAAAACAGTCAATGCAAAGCAATACAAAATCACATAACAATGGACAAGTCTGCTTCATAACCATTCCGCAAAGTCTAGAAGACAGCATGATTCATATTCTGCAGAGGGCCTCTTTGTCTTTAACGTGCAAACTATTCACACGTGTCAGAATCGCTGAGCAGCGACCAGAAGGTGTGTTGTGCATCAGAGCACTTTTGCACGCTGATTGTAAATAGAATGTGAGATAGGGTCGATAGCGCATGGCGTTGGGGTACAATGGGGAGCTACCCATCCAATGTGATGTCATTGTACAACGGTTGAGCCGGTGAACCTGCGGAGGACCAACGCAGTCTTGGTTCTTGTAACGGGCATGTGAAGTCTGCATCCGTAGCGTCGCAATGTTCATCATTGATGGCCGTGCTTTTTCTTTCTTTTTAGGCATGCCGTGACTCGTTCGTCGTGGTACAAGTAATACGTCGTGGTGTCAGCTTAGTCGCACTGTGAATAGGTGTCGTTTTCACGAGCATTTATGCATCGCGCACTCGCCACAACTCTTCAGTATGGAACACCAGTTGCTACAATTCTATACAAAGTTGACAATACGGTCATGCACTTATATCAACAAAGTGAACATCATACGACGACCACCATTGTTGTGCACAACGACAACGTTCTGCCTCTTCCACAAGGTACGTTGTGCATCAGAGCACTTTTGCACAGTGTTTGTCAGTAGAATGTGAGATAGGGTCGATAGCGCGTGGCGTTGGGGTACAATGGGGAGCTACCCATCCAGAGTGATGTCATTGTACCACGGTTGGGCCGGTGAACCTGCGGAGGACCAACGCAGTCTTGGTTCTTGTAACGGGCTTGTGAAGTCTGCATCCGTAGCGTCGCAATTTTCATCATCGATGGCCGTGCTTTTTCTTTCTTTTTAGGCATGCCGTGACTCGTTCGTCCTGGTACAAGTATTACGTCGTGGTGTCAGCTTAGTCCACTGTGCATAGGTGTCGTTTTCACGAGCATTTATGCATCGCACACTTCCACAACTCTTCCGTATGGAACAACAGTTACTGCAATTCTGTACAAAGTTGACAATACGGTCATCCATTTATATCAACAGAGTCAACATCATACAACGACCGCCATTGATGGACGTGAGAACAACATTCCGCATACGAGCACTTTTGCACGCTGTTTGTGAGTAGAATGTGAGATAGGGTCGATAGCGCGTGGCGTTGGGGTACAATGGGGAGCTACCCATCCAGAGTGATGTCATTGTACCACGGTTGGGCCGGTGAACCTGCGGAGGACCAACGCAGTCTTGGTTCTTGTAACAGGCATGTGAAGTCTCCATCCGTAGCGTCGCAATGTTCATCATCGATGGCCGTGCTTTTTCTTTTCTTTTTTGGCATGCCATGACTCGTTCGTCGTGGTACAAGTAATACGTCGTGGTGTCAGCTTAGTCGCACTGTGAATAGGTGTCGTTTTCACGAGCATTTATGCATCGCACACTCGCCACAACTCTTCAGTATGGAGCAATAGTTGCAACAACCCTCTACATAGTGGACAATACAGTCATGCATTTATATCGTACAAAGTCACCATTGTGCCTCAACAGCTGACTATGGATCATTTTGACATTGTTGACAATACTCAATATGTACACAATATCTGCATGATGAAGAGTGCACATCACACCGCCAAGGTGGTGCAAACCCAAGACAATAGACATCACAGGTAAGCAAGGTAAGGAGGTAAGTGTAATGTACCATCAGTCTTTTCCTGTCGGGATGATGCAAGAAGACATCATTTCCCAACAACCCATCAGAGGTTGACTTGGAGTAACACTGCTCCATCTTGTGCGCACCAGATGTGTGCCATAGTTCCATAACATAGGTGCACACGTAAACGAATACACGAACCAACAGCATACAGGCAGATAACAAGGTAGTGAGGTAAAAATGAAGATAGGTAGATAGGTAAGAAGGTAGTTAAATTTTTTGGTGGCGTGGGGGAGATGCTGCCAAAATTTTCTCGAAGTAGCATGCGGTACATGCACAACATAGCGAAACACTAGGGTGACAAGGTATAGAGGTAGGCAGGTAGAAAGGTAGTTAAAGTGGTCCAGGTGTAGGGAAAATGCTGTCGAAATATGTTTGGCGTCGCTTGCGTTACAGTTACACAAATGACAACGTAGACAGGTACGAAGATAGACAGGTAGACAGATAGACAAGTACATAAAGTGTCCCAAGTGTAGGACAAACGGCGGCCAGATTTTTGTTAAGTGGCATTGATAAAAGGTACAAACGGATAGAGGTATCGAGGTAGGCAGATAGAAAGGTAGTTAAAGTGATCCATGTGTAGGCAAAATGCTGTCGAAATTTGTTTGGCGTAGCTTGCATTAGAGTTACACAAATGACAATGTAGACAGGTACGAAGGTAGACAGGTAGACAGGTAGACAAGTACATAAAGTGTCCCAGTATAGGACAAACGGTAGCCACATTTTCTTTTGGATAGCATTCATCAATGGTACAAAGGGATAAAGGTATAAATGTAGGCAGGTAGAAAGGTAGTTAAAGTGATCCACGTGTAGGGAAAAATGCTGTCGAAATTGCTTTGGCGTAGCTTACGTTAGAATTCCACAAATGACAACGTAGACATGTACGAAGGTAGACAGGTAGACAGGTAGACAGGTAGACGCTTCCATAAGATTGCCCCACAAAAGTTGTCGGAAATATACTTGCTTCCACTAAACCTCTCCACATGAGTAGCAATTTATTCCTCCAATGGTAGAAAGACATCCAACTAACACATTCATGCCTTCAATACTATTGTCATTGAAGTATACGGCATTACATTTCTAACCCGAGTACATCCTATGCCTTTTTTTAATCCTCTATATGAGCTCAAGTGACCCAACCATGCATTAAACAATAAACCTATCGAAGTAGCAACGAGGACCATAAAAGCAAATTACTTTCCATGTACCGGAAAACAGGACGAAAAGCGATTCAAGTCATTCCACAATAATTGTAACACACAATATGTTTATGATGTCCACAGGGACGTTCATTACACGTTGAAATACAAATCATACATCATTACACTATGATCCAGCATTCCCATTTTTTCCCCATCTCTTCACACCCTTCGTTCATCATGTACATGACCACTTTCCGTTTTTGACCCGGGAACACCACATAAGGGTGTTCTGTCCGTCCTCAGAAGTCCAACCGCCATCGACAAGAAAATTCGTCTGGACGGACCAATCGTAAAACGTGATTTTTTGCAAGAAAAGCGAACTACTTTCTATGTACCCGAAAAGAGCAAGAAAAGTAATTAAAGTAATTCCACATTAATTGTACCACACATTAGTTTATCATATCCACAATGACGTTAATTATACATTTAAATCAGGTTACTATGTAACCCAATACACCACATACGTTATTACACTACAATCCAACATTCTCGTTTTTTTCCCATCTCTTTACACCCTTTCTTCAACATGTACATGACCACTTTCCGTTTTTCACCCGGGAACACCGCACAAGAGTGTTCCGTCCGCCCTCAGAAGTCCGACCGGCCGTGGGCGAAGAAATTCGTCCGGACGGACCAATCATGAAATCGGATTTTTTGCAAGAAAAGCGATTGCAATAAGGTTACTATGTAACCCAATAAGGTTACTCTGTAACCCAATACACCACATACATTATTACACTACAATCCAACATTCTCGTTTTTTTCCCATCTCTTTATACCCTTTCTTCAACATGTACATGACCACTTTCCGTTTTTCACCCGGGATCACCGCACAAGAATGTTCCGTCCGCCCTCAGAAGTCCGACCAGCCGTGGGCGAAGAAATTCGTCTGGACGGACCAATCATAAAATCGGATTTTTGCAAGAAAAGCGATTGCAATAAGGTTACTATGTATCCCAAAAATGCTTGCTATGTCCGGTATCTGTTTTCGCAAAGAACCCCGTCTTCTACTCGAAGTTTGTCCTGTTCTCAAGTGTTCCTCCGGAGGGGAGTCGCTTCCGCAAGAATGATCACGCTCAGCGAAGGCCTGCCGTCCGGACGCAACAGAAATGGAGAAAAGAAATGCCTGGAAAGTACGCGGTTGGCTGTCAGCACAGATTATTGGCTACACAACCGATTGCGTAGGGGTGCCACGTAACACCAAAAAAGTCCTGTCCGGAAACGTTGCGATTGCCTTTGACCTGCGCTTTTAGGTCCGGAACGTTTACCTCAACATGAAATCGAGTCTTCCTAAGATTTGTCTAGCGCAGTCTTTAGCTTGGGACGCAAGTCGTCGCCAACGGGTGCGCATGCCTGCCTTTCGGACAACCATTAACGGAAAAATTAACGCACTGCCCGACGTGACCACAATCAGGTTTACCCTCGGAAAACCATCAGGCCTGACAGCGCGTTCGCATTCCGCTGACGACGAGCTGACGTCAAGCTGACGATGTTCTGACGACAGATCCGTCTTAGGCGCAGGCAAGTCAGCTCCTAGAACCTTCCGGCAGTCTGTTCGCTGATCGACGATCTGCCGTTGCGCTGAACTTTCCGCTAGGAACGACAGCGCCTCGAATCTGACGTTGCCGCCGACTTCCGCTGTCCTCGCGGCCTGGTGGGCATTGGAGCGACACGCACACACAGACATGCAGTTTCACGTCCACGACGGAAGCCCGAGGGGCAGGCGAGGCGTTGATAACTGATGCGCGAGGTGGCATCCAAAGGCTTCGAGAGGTCGTGGCGGCGAAGCTGCCAGAACGCAGCTGCGTCAACGCGCAACAACGCTCGTGCCAGATCGTGGCGGACAGCTCGCCGGAGGTGGCAGTGCTCGCATCGCATCAGGGTGTGAAGACGAGGGGAGGGGTGGGAGGAAAGGTGAACGGCACGTCGCGGCACCTGGCGCCGGGATGCAGGGGGGGAAGCAGCAGCAGCAGCAGCAGCACGATGCAGCACTCGCAGGTGCAGCTGGCGAGGCGGTGTCGGTGGAGGGTGTGATGAAGGCTGTGCTGCAGTCTGGGGATGGACCCACGCCTCGTGATGGAGATCAGGTGTGTGCGTGCGTGCGTGCGTGCGTGTGTGCGTGTTTGTGCGTGCGTGTTTGTGCGTGCGTGCGTGGGTGCGTGCGTGGGTGCGTGCGAGGGTGCGGGGTTGCGTGGGTGGGGGGGTGCGTGTGTGTGTGCGTGTATGCGTGCGTGCGTGCGTGCGCGCGTGTGTGCGTGTTTTCGTATGTGCGTGCGTGCGTGTGCGCGCGCGCGTGTGTGTGTGTGTGCGTGCGTGCGTGCGCGCGTGTGTGCGTGTTTTCGTATGTGCGTGCGTGCGTGTGCGCGCGCGCGTGTGTGTGTGTGTGCGTGCGTGCGTGCGCGCGTGTGTGCGTGTTTTCGTATGTGCGTGCGTGCGTGTGCGCGCGCGCGTGTGTGTGTGTGTGCGTGCGTGCGTGCGCGCGTGTGTGCGTGTTTTCGTATGTGCGTGCGTGCGTGTGCGCGCGCGCGTGTGTGTGTGTGTGCGTGCGTGCGTGCGCGCGTGTGTGCGTGTTTTCGTATGTGCGTGCGTGCGTGTGCGCGCGCGCGTGTGTGTGTGTGTGCGTGCGTGCGTGCGCGCGTGTGTGCGTGTTTTCGTATGTGCGTGCGTGCGTGTGCGCGCGCGCGTGTGTGTGTGTGTGCGTGCGTGCGTGCGCGCGTGTGTGCGTGTTTTCGTATGTGCGTGCGTGCGTGTGCGCGCGCGCGTGTGTGTGTGTGTGCGTGCGTGCGTGCGGGTGTGCGTGCGTGCGTGCGGGTGTGCGTGCGTGCGTGCGTGCATTAGTGTGTGTGTGTGTTTAAATAATCAGACAGAGAGGGGGTGTTGATTCTTTTCAAATCGCTGCACAAATCGTCTACAAAACAACTGTAACACACATGTGTGCAACGTGGCATGGCATGGCATGGCATGGCATGGCAGGTTGTTTTCCACACCACCATGCGCACTCGTGGGGGTGCAGTATGCCACTCCACAAGATCAGAGTACGGAGGTCAGCACAACATCCTTTCCTTTCCCTCCCTCTCTCCCTCACTTCCTTCCCCGCTCCCTCCCTCCCTCCCTCCCTCCCTCCCTCCCTCCTTCCCTCGCCGCCTCCCACAATGTCTGTCCTTCACTTTTCCTTTGCTTGGCCCGTACATTTCCTGGGCAGCGTTTCTCTACCCTGAAATGGTGGAGAAGCACTATGGTTAAAAATGAGGCGCATCTTTGAGCCGTACGGGCGTTGTTAATGCTACCATACGCTGACGGCGTTAATAACGCATGTATGGACCCGGGATTTGAAAAATCTTTGTGATTAGTTTTTAATTACCATCTCCATCGGGAGCCTGAACCTTTTTTTAGACTCATAACGTAACTTTACCCCTCCTCTTCATAGTTAAGGAAAAACACACCACTGTGCAATGAGACGACATGACATGGTGACATAGTGACATGTTGACATGGTGACATGGTGGTGACACATGGTTACATGCCGTAGTGTAGAAGTGACATGACATGCTGCAAAAACTTCACACCCCGCGGGGGGGGGGGGGGGGGGATTTTTAACGGGAGGTAAGAATGAGCCGTAACCTTCAAGAATGAGGCCTTTCATAACGCAACGTTATTTTGAGTGTTTAAAACGATGAGGCTTTTTTTAACCATAGGAGAAGCATACCCACCACATCATCTTCATACCCACCACATCATCTTCATGCCCACCATATTATCTTCATACCCACCATATCATCTTCATACCCACCATATCATCTTCATACCCACCATATCATCTGCGTACCCACCATATCATCTTCATACCCACCACATCATCTTCATACCCACCATATCATCTTCATACGCACCATATCATCAGCATACCCACCACATCATCTTCATGCCCACCATATCATCTGCATACCCACCACATCATCTTCATACCCACCACATCATCTTCATACCCACCATATCATCTTCATACCCACCACATCATCTTCATACCCACCATATCATCTTCATACCCACCATATCATCTTCATACCCACCATATCATCTTCATACCCACCATATCATCTTCATACCCACCATATCATCTTCATACCCACCATATCATCTTCATACCCACCACATCATCTTCAT
>SZWC01017385.1:22360-37812 GCA_023375785.1 Penium margaritaceum
GCAATTCGCTGGCTGTCGGAAAGCTCGCTGCCGGCCGGCTGGACGACCGGCGGCTGGCCAAGCGACCGGCCGGCCACCGGCCGGCCAGCCGCCAGCTGCCCATCGTGGCCTCAGCCTGATTGGCGACTGAGGGGCCACGAGCGCCTCGAGGGCGAGGCCTCGTGGCCTCGTTCCCTCGACCCCCCTCACCCTCCTTGCAAACGAGCAAGAGAGGACGAGGGAGAGGGGGAGCGAGGGTGAGGTCGAAACAACTGGCGCAAAATCGCAAGCGTGCCTCGCACGCGAAGATTTCGTGCCAGAACGACAAAACGTAAATCGAAGTTCGTTTGCGACAAACTTCGACATAAAACGAACAAAATAACTCGTGCGAACACACGAGTTCGAGGTAAAAAACCTCGGTTTGGGTCCCAAAACCAGGGGTTTGGTTAAAAATGGAAATGGGCCTCCGGAGACTCGAAATATTCGAGTCTCCCTGCTCTGGGTCGTTGATGACGATTGCCCCTCAGTCTTGCGAAGGGGGTAAACCCCTGACGCGGACTAAGAACATCTTTCTGCGAACTCCGACGATGACTTCGGAGCAGGAGCTGGAGACTCGACCCATTACACGGGCCATCCTCCCGCGAGCGCCAGCTGGAGCAATTCATCGCGCTCCAGCTCGGCCTCCCTCGCCCTCCTCCCCAGGGAAGTGCGAGTTGCATCACTTCCTGCTCCCCTCTCCAACCCTGCATGACTGAGACTGAGCTACGGTCATGCTCTGTTTCTTCGTCTGTCTTGTCACCTCTCATGGTCTCCTCTACCCCCTCACAGGACGACGTTGCTTGGCTTGACGATTGGCTGTCTCGATTCACACCTCCTTCCACCGCGTCCGCGTCCCTTGCTTGCTACCATGTGATCGTTAGTGATCTTGCGACCCCGGTTCGGGACCCTGATGAGACCTGGATCATCGACTCCGGGACCACGCATCACATGATGGCCTATCGTGAGGCCTTTAGTATGCTCGGTCTTGTAGGTGATGTTTCCGGTGTCCGGACAGGCTCTGGCCAGGTGTTGCCTGTCCGTGGTGTTGGCGTTGTTCGTTTCCATGGTCCCTCCGGTGACGTCTTTCTGACCGATGTCCTCTTCGTCCCTGGTCTTGAGCTCAGCCTTCTGGCCGTCACTGCCCTTGACCGCATGAGCATGGACGTTGTGCACTCGCGTGGTGTTGGCACTGTGTTGTTGCGTCCGTCTGGTCTTGTCGTACTGCACGCCACCGCTCGTGGCAACCTGTGGCATGTACCTCGTCTGTATTCCATTCCTTCCGTCTCCTCCACGTCAGCCGCCACAGGCCATGTGTTTGTCACCAGCACGCTTTCTCCTCAGCACACTCGCCTCCTGCACCGCCGCCTTTGCCACGTCCACTCTGTCGCCATAGTCAGCATGCTCCGCATCCAGCCGGCCAAGGGCCTTGACCCGGAGACTTTTCCCCTCCCGTGTCCAACTGAGTGCATTGACTGCGCTCAGGGGAAGATGCACCGGTCCACGTATCCCTTATCTTCCTCCCGTGCGTCTGCCCTCCTCAACCTTTTCCATTCGGACGTCATGGGTCCTCTCCCTACCGAGTCCATCGGCGAGCATGGTCGCTACGTCCTCACCCTCACTGACGACTATTCTCGCTACCGCTGGGTCTTCTGCCTTTGGCTGCCTTCGGCAAAAGGGCGATGTTGCCCACACCATCCAGGACTGGCTTGTCCTTGTGGAGCGCGAGTGTGGCCGCTCTCTCCGCCGCTTTCGCTCCGATCACGGCGGTGAGTACCTGGGTGAAGCCACGACCTTTCTCGCCTCCCGTGGAATTCGCCATGAAACGTCCGCGCCTTACACACCCGCCCAGAACGGTGTCTCCGAAATGTGGAACCGCACTATGGCCGATGCCGTCCGCACCATGCGGGTCGAGTCTGGTCTCTCCGATGGCTTCTATTTTGAAGCCATGGCCTACATGACTTGGGTCTGGAACCAGATTCCCCACGGTCCCCTTCCCCGCCAGTCCACACCGTACCAGCATTGTTGCAGTCAGCGAGCCTCCCTCCGCGCGTTTGGGGCTGCGTGGCCATTGTGTGGCTGCCCGTCTCGCAGCAGGGCAGCAAGCTCGCCCCTCGCGGATGCCCCTACACCTTCCTCGGTGTCTCTCGTCAGTCCAAGGCCTGGCACTTCTGGGATCCCTCCCGACACTACATCGTTGAGTCCCGGGACACCCTCTTCTTTGAGGACCTGTTTCCTCGCGACCTCATTCGCTCCGGCTCATCCATGTCTATCCCGTCGCATGGGGGAGTGGTGAGTCCGTCCTTCGTCCTGCCACTTCCAGATGACACGTCCCTCAGTCCCTCCGGGCCGACAGCCCCAGTCACGTCCGCTGGTCCCTCCGGGGCGGCACCTCTAGTCGCGTCCGCTGGTCCCTCCGGGCCGGCATCCCAAGTCGCGTCCGCTAGTCCCTCCGGGCCGACACCTCCAGACGCGTCCGCTGGTCCCTCCGGGCCGGCACCCCCAGTCACGTCCGCTGGTCCCTCCGGGCCAGCAGCCCAAGTCGCGCCCGCTGGTCCCTCCGGGCCGGCAACCCCACTCGCATCCGCTGGTCCCTCTGGGCCGGCACCCCCAGTCACGTCCGCTGGTCCCTCCGGGCCAGCAGCCCAAGTCGCGCCCGCTGGTCCCTCCGGGCCGGCAACCCCACTCGCATCCGCTGGTCCCTCTGGGCCGGCACCCCCAGTCGCGTCCGCTGGTCCCTCCGGGCCAGCAGCCCCAGTCGCGCCCGCTGGTCCCTCCGGGCCAGCAACCCCAGTCGCATCCGCTGGTCCCTCCAGGCCAGCAGACCCTGTCGCGTCCGCTGGTCCCTCCGGGCCAGCAACACCGTCCGCCTCCATCAGCCCGACGGACTCAGTGTCGTCACCTGCCCTGCCACGCTACACGCGTGGCCCAGGCGGCAGCCTCTGACCCAAACCGTCGGTGAGCGCGCAGACTGTCGTTCCACGCTCCGTGGCGCCTCGACCCCCCGTGGCCCCACGTGTCTCCTCCGCTCCCACGGTCGTGAGTGGGGACCCTGGCACCAAGGTCCTCGGCCTGACCACCTCGGCCATCATTGCAGACCTCCACCCGGGCTCCGCACTGGGCTACGCCATGCTCCTTCATGAGCATTGGTGCGTTGTCGTGGCTGTACTGGCGCGCATCCCACCTGGGGCACGAGATGCACACGCTCTCTCAATCCGCTCCACAGCACGCCCGGAGGACCCAAACAACCTACGCGAGGCACGAGCCTCTCCTGAGGCCGCACACTGGGACGCTGCCTGCGTCGATGAGCTCGCAGCTATCCGACAGCACCACGTGTATGACCTCGTTGACCTTCCCCCAGGACGGAAGGCCATCGGTGCCAAGTGGGTCTTTCGGCACAAGTGGAAGCCCGACGGGTCCTTGGACAAGTACAAGGCCCGCCTTACAGCCAAGGGGTTTGCCCGGATTCCTGGGGTCGATTACGACCAGATCTTTGCCCTAGTTGGCTGGTTCTCCACTAGCCGGGCACTCTTCAGTCTGGTCGTCCAGCATGGGTGGGAGCTGTACCAAATGGATGTGAGCAACGCTTTTCTCCATGGTTCACTGGAGGGTGAGGAGCTCCACATGGTACAGCCCCTAGGCTTCGACGATGGCACTGGGAGAGTCTGGCGACTGCGCAAGGTCCTATATGGCCTGAAGCAGTCGCCTCGGTGCTGGAACCAAGAGATCAGCAGCACGTTCCTTCGTGGCGGGCTCCAGCGTAGCATTGCTGACCCTGCACTGTTTGTGAGTCCGCGAGGCCAGACCTTTGCCACTGTTCTATTGTACGTCGACGATCTGCTCATTGCGTCGCCAGACACGGCTGTCATCTAGCATGTCAAGGATCTGCTGCAGGCTGCCTACCAGATGAAGGACCTTGGGTCTGCCAGGGTCTTCCTGGGCATGGAAATCGAGCATGATCGCTCCCAGGGCGTCCTGCACATCCACCAGGTCGCCTATGTGCAGACGCTGTCCACCCGCTTTGCGGAGGACCTGCCACTCGTGCCGAGCGCATCCTCACCCATGTCACCTGATGGCCAGGCAAAGCTAAAGAGTCTGACCCAGCCATTGTGGGGGAGCCAATTGACTTGACCACGTACCTGCGAGTCATCGGGTCACTGATGTTCCTGGCGACGACGACGCGCCCAGACATCGCGTTCGCCAACAACCTCCTGGCCCAGTTCTCTAAGGAGCCGCGTCACCTCCACTACGAGGCCGCGATCCGAGTATTGCGCTATGTTGTCTCGTCTCCTCGGCGAGGTCTCATGTTCCGCCGTCAGCCATCTGTTGTCGCGGTGGGCTACACCGATAGTGACTGGGTCGGAAGTCCAGACGGCAAGAGTCGCAGAGGTTGGATCTTTCTGATTGGCGGCACTGCTGTGTCCTGGCGCAGTGGCAAGCAGGGATGCATTGCACGCAGCACTGCTGAGGCTAAGTACGTTGCTCTTGGCTCAGGCGCGTGTGAGAGTGTGTGGTTGCATTGTCTGTTATTCGAGTTGTGCCAGTCCGTCGCATCCATCACGTTGCACTGTGACAATGAGAGTGCCATGGCCATCGCCGATAATGACGGTGTGCATCACACATGCACAAAGCACATCAATGTTGAGTATCACTATGTGCGTTCGTTGTTGCATGACGGCAACGTCAGCATCGTGTGGGTTGAGACAGCACGACAGTTGGCTGACTTCTTGACCAAGGCACTGAAGCGCGACTCGTTCACGAAGGTTGTGAGTTCAGTTGGCATGCGTCCGTGTGTGACTCTCTGTCCTTGCTTGCGTCTCTGCTTGGCCTGGGGGATTCTGGTTGTTGACCGTGTCTCTGCCCGCACATGTGCACTACGCTCGTGAGTCATGGGGGAGTGTTGGTTTTCGTGCATCTCTCATTGTACTCTGTTGTATCCTCCCGGCTTGTGTACATCGGCGTGCAGATGACTGACGGCGAGACTTGATGCCGCTGGAGTGTTGCTCGGTGGAGTCGACGCACGCTGAGGCCCACTCACCCGTTGCTGGAGCCTCCTCCCTCTCGCGATGCGCTCAGCTCCATCGGCAGGCCTCCTCAGTGGTCGGGCAGCCGGAAGTCACTACCACTGCGGATGCAGTCTGCATGCACCTAGCGCTGTGTCTGGCTGTGGCATTGTGTTTGTAGCATCATGCGATGCCTAGGGTCCATGTCTTCTGTTGTATGGCCCTGTTTGGCATCGTTGACTGTCGTAGGCACTGCCTCGGTTCGTGGAGCCATGACTTCTTGTAGCCATTTTTCTAGCTGATTCTGACCGCACGACTGCGTTCGCAGCGTCGGTATTATGGTATGGTCCAGTTTTCAGGCAAAACGGACGACGCCCGGGTTTTGGGCTGTCAAGCGTCTGGCAGGGCTCATCGAGAAAACCCTGCCTGTCAGAAAATAGGTCTAGCACTATTTTCTGATTGGCTGGTTAGCTGAGTAACAACTTTTACACTAGTCGGGAGGGGGTCTAGAACTTGGAGGGGTTCCCCATTGTTGCTCATTCTTCATTGCTAATCAGTTACTTCCAGTTTTCAGCTGCTTTCTGGCGCTAACACTAGCGCATGCACTTATGAGTAACAAACCCAGAGCTTCCAGACTTAGTCTCTAGAGCAGCAGATTGAGGGGGCAGCAGACTTAAGCAACGAGCGTGGAAGCCCGCAAGCTGCATCGACAACGCATGCTGCCCCAACCTGCTGCCTAGGTTTCTAGCTCCATCTACCCTCGTGTGTTCACCATGCGCATGTTGGTGCTTGAGCATGGTAAGAACAAGCATTTGGTGCTATATCACGGAATTCCATCGCAACCATCGCTATGGAGGGTTGCGGTAGCATTCACAAATGGGGGGGAGGGGATTCGGATGATGCAAGTGCTAAGTCGACATTCGTCGGTTGGCACTTCGTCAACTTCCGCCTCACCCCCCTCCCAGTCCTACCCCTCCATTCATAGCCCACCCCCTGAGAATATGCGTGGAAGCTTCCTAGCGACATAACCGCTGACTAGGCGTCAATGCCTGGTCAGACGGTGACGACAGTCACAAGTCGTACACACAACGGCAAGGGTACGGCTAGGAGGCACAATGCAAAGTGTGAGAATGCTTCAATAGCATTTGTAAAGAGTAATGAAAAATGACAGGTCCATGGAAAAAGTATCTGCCGTAGTGCACGGTGGGTATCACACCCGGCAGTACAAGGTCTGTCCTAAAACCGGCCCAAAACCACTGTTTTGGCCGTAACTCAGCATAGGCATGTCAGAACGCTACGCCGTCTGAACCTAGATGTGCAGAACCACAAGCCGGACGCTACGATCACATGCATGCATCCGGCATCAAACAATGGACACACAGTGCAAAAACATACAAATCGGGCCCACGACTAGTCCACCTATAAACTCCTACATAATGCAAAAAACCGCAGGAGGTCCCAGGCAGCGTCCACAGCTCTGGGACGGTCGTCGGTCAGCTCCAAGCTGGTAGTCCACCACCAGACGACGTACTAGTAACACATGGGTCTGCATCAGGGATCTGCACGGGCATGAACACGATCGAGTGGTAATAGTAAACTATACAGGTCGACGGGAACGTCACAAATCACAATACTCCCCCATGACCCGATGATACGCATGTCCATACACATGCAGCACTGAAACGAGTATAATGAGTGCAGAAAAAATCGTGACACAGACACAAACACACCCCGCAATCAACCACTCTTAGGCAAGGGGCGAAGCCCATTGGAACGAATGGCCACCAGAAATTTCCCGCGTGCTAGTGCCTTCGTCAAGAAGTCAGCACGCTGCATGTCAGTGCCAACCCATATGACAGAGATCACGTGTCGCTCCACTAGATCAGGCACAAAGTGATGCTCAATCGCAATGTGCTTTGTTCGAGTGTGAAAGACACCAGAGTTCTTCGCAATGGAAAGAGCACTCTGGTTGTCGGAGCGAAGCATAATGCCACGTACTCACTGACCCAGCTCAAGGAACAGGCACTGCAGCCACACTGCCTCAGCAGCCCCTACACCTAGAGCAACATACTCTGTCCTTGACGAGCTTCATACAATGCAGCACTGCTTCCCACTACGTCAGGACACAACGGTACCACCGAGTAGGAACACGTAGCCGGTGTGACTACGTCCATCTGGACTCTAGGCCCAGTTGCTTTTGGTGTAGCCGTCAAGAACCACCAAACACTGCTGGCGAGAGCAAAGTCTGACATACGGTTTGGAGACCACGTACCGTACCACTCGCACAGCCGCATGAAGGGCTCTAGCATGTGGAGCCTGCGAAAACTGTGTAAGGAGGTTGACAACAAAGGTAATGTCGGGGTGTGTGGTAGTGGTCAGGTACATCAGAGATCCGATGAGGCGGAAGTACAAGGTCACATCCATTGTCTCCCCCTACTGCATGGGATCGTCCACCTTTAGGGCATCCTGTCCGTCAGGTGTGAGAGGTGTGGAGGCCGTGGGCACTGTGCCAAGGAGGTCACTGAAGCGCTCCCCCACAACACGTGCGTACCGGTCCAGATGCAACAGAAGTGTTTGACGTCTGCGGTCTCGCACGATCTCCATGCCAAGAAACACCGCTGCAAGACCAAGATCCTTCATCCTATAGGCAGTTTGGAGGACCGCCTTGGCCTCCTTCACGGCCTCCATGGAAGGAGACGCGATCAGAAGGTCGTCCACATAGATCAGGATGGTGGTGAACCGCTCAGGCATCCGTCGGATAAAGAGAGGGATTTGCCTCGCTCTGTACATATCCCGAACGAATTAGGGTGCCAGTGATTTCCTGGTTCCAACACTGAGGAGACTGCTTGAGGCCGTACAAGGACTTGTGCAAGCGCTAGAACTTGTCTCCATCCTCAAAGCCTGGTGGTTGAGCCACATAAATGTCCTCGTCCATAGAGCCATGGAGGAACACATTGTTCATGTCCATCTGGTGCAATTCCCAGTCATGCTGAGCCACTACACCGAACAGAGCGCAGGTTGAGGTCATGGGACCAACAAGGGCAAAGGTGTCAGTGTAATCGATGCCCTCGATCTGAGAGTACCCCTTGAGGACCAAGCAAGTCTTATGGCGTTCCAATGAGCTATTTCGCTTCACTTTCTTGTGAAAGACCCACTTGACCTGAATAGCCTTCCTCCCAGGTGGAAGGTCAACTAGCTCGCAAACTCCGTGTTATTGGATGGTGCGAAGCTCATCCTCGCAGGCAGCACGCCAAGCGTCTGCATCCTCTGATGAGAGAGCTTCCCTCAGTGTGCCCGGATCAGGCACCATAGAGGGAGAGTTCTGATTGGCAAGTGTACACGCCTCAGTACTGGGCCTGACGACCACAAGGTTAGTTGCTGCATCACAAGAGATATGAAACTTGCGAGTGACGAGATCGTGTCCTAGAAGGCACACTAGATGTACCTCTGTGTGATCAGTGCCGACACTCAGGCCTAGGGCCTTTGTACCGGGATCACCACTCGTGATGCTGCGAGTGGAGCGCCTGGGTGCGGGACCTGACACTCGCTGGACTCCGGAGACCAATGGTCAAAGACGACGGCCGGGCTCACGCGAGTAACCTGGGCTCGAGGGAGTCACCTCAGGCTCAGAGATAGGCATGGCCACAGATGGGGAGGGCTGAGTCAAAGGAGCAGGTGATGCAGTGTGAGGAGATGCGTGTGTGGGAGACACGGGATTGGGTGTGACAGTGGGAGCAAGATTCGAGGCAGGACCATGCATAGAGGCAGGGGTACTGGTGGACACATGTTTAGAATCATGGGTATTTGTGGGATGCGAGGGAACAGGGGTAGAAGTTCGCTGTGCTGGAGAGGTCTCTTGGCCGACAGCAATGATCACTGGGTCTTCAAGAGTCAGAGACCGAGAATTGGAGGGGGCTCAAATGGACACATCAGCCGAACGAGAGATGCTTGCAGGCCCAGACTCCCCCATCCGTCGAGAAGCCTCACACGTAGGAACGTGCGTGACAGACAGCGACATGATCTAGGTGAGATCACGTTAGGTGAGAGAGTCAAAGAAGAGCGTGTCGCGGGACTCAACGATGCGATGACGGGCGGGATCCCAAAAACGCCAGGCCTTCGACCACGGGGAGATGCCCACAAAAGCACACAAGCGATCCCGCGGTGAGACCTTGGACCCCTGCTGGTCCTTAGTGTACCACACAAAAGCCAAGGATCCCCAGAAACAAGCGAGAAGTAGGTCAGCACGGTGGCCAAACCAGAGCTCGTACGGTGTAGCGTGGTCCAGAAGGGGACCGTGCGGGAGGTGGTTCCAGACCCACGTCATGTAGGTGAATCCTTCAAAGGCGAAGGACTCAAGGAGACCGCACTCAGAATGCATAGTGCAAACCGCATCCTCCATGGTGCGGTTCCAGCACTTAGAGACACCGTTCTGCTGAGGAGTAGCAGGAGCAGAGACCTGGTGAAAAACCCTGTGCTCGGTGAAGAAACTATCCACCTCGCCAAGAAACCTGCCGTCGCGATCCGAACGGAAGGTATGCAACGTGTGGCGGGACTGACGCTCAACCATCACTAGCCAGAGGTAAAACACGAGGGCGGCGTTACTCTTCTGGCGTAGGCTATAGACCCACCGCATCCGGGTGAAGTCATAATTCAGGGTTAGGACGTATCGGTCTTGATCGGACAAAGACTCGACAGGAAGAGGATTGAGAAGGTCTGAATGGACCAACTCGAGAGGGCGACGTGTGCGAGAATTGGAGCAAGGGTAGGTGCAACGATGTATCTTACCCTGAGCGCAGAATAGACAATCAGTCTTGGGCGGCTTCTCGAAAGAATCCTAGTCAAGACCGAGTGCAGGCTGTGTCTGAATGAGCTTCAACACAGTGTCCGAGCCCACATGACACATGCGACGATGGAATAGTTGCGGGTACTCAGCAGAGAGAACACTAGTGACAAACACACGAGCAAGAGGAGAGGGTGGGCGAGAAGAAAAAGACATCCGAGAAACACGGTACAAATAATCCACAATAGAGGCACAAAGGGAAACAATGCGAGTATCGATAGCTGTCACAGTTACGGAGTCTACAGTGTGTTTCACAGAGAGTCCCATCAGTGTACAGGCATGCTTAGAAAGCAAGCTGAGCTCAAGGTCAGGCACAAAAAGCACCTTGGAAAGATATAGGGGGCCAGAAGGATCATCGAAGCACACAACCCTAGCACCCTGGACCGGCAAGGACTGACCAGAGCCTGTGTGAACAGAGCAAACCGACGCAACAGGACGGAGAACAATGAAGTCACTACGACGATAGGTCATGTGATGAGTGGCACCAGAATCGATGATCCAAGTGCCACCGGGATCACAACCGGAGGGCGTCACTGTACAACGGGCAGTGGAACACTCGGCCTCAGACGGACGCTGAGCAACAGGTGAGGAGGAACGACGAAGACCAATGAGGTGAGACTCATGAATCTAATCAGTTATGTCAGGCCCATCATCATCACATGCCAGCTTTGCCCCCCCACATGAGTCATCACGAGCGACGAGAACAGACGAACAAACAGTCTGTGAACCACCCGGCTGTGACAACACACTCGTACCTTTCTGAATGCGAAGTGCCAGAAGGTGATGGAGCTTGGCGATGGTGCGGTCACGCGGGTCCGGATTGCCACTGCTCGTCGGTGGTGAAGCTGGAACTGCTGCAGTCATGGTCGCCACGCGACCAGAGGCTGTGCTGCTCGACGCGGCCCGCTGCGCGTGTGCAGCCTGAAGACCGCTACTGATCCATGCCCAGTCGAGCGCCTACAAGGTGTAGCAATGAGCGCCTCCATAGTTGTAGCAGCGGACAATGTGTCCACTGGTACCGCCTGATGACTACAGATGCTACGACTGCTGTTGAGCCCAACCACACTTTTTCTTTCCCTTCTTTCCCTATGCCACGACTGCCACACCCTGCATCTAAGTCGGGGTAGCCGGGGTGGAGGGGGAGGAGCAGGGTGTGCCAAAGGATGAAGAAATGGACTGTAAGAGGGGTGTCGGCGGTGACGTGATGACCGCTGCAGCGAGGGGACTCGCCTAATGGGCCACGACTGCCTCACGAGCAGAAGTCACCTAGAGGAAAAGCTAATGCGGCCAAGTAAGGAGCTGAAGTGAGGTGGAGAAGGGCTCGAGCACGGCATTGCTATACCTCGAGAAGATTTCTGCGTGCTCAAAACGGACTCCGATCATGAGCATGCAAAGCGCCCAGAGTTATGTACCTCCTGAAGTCCCAAGGCGTGTGTAGATGCGCATGGCACATAGCGAGTAATCGGCTGCGGGCTCAGCAGGTCCCTGACGAAGGGAGTGAAAGGCGCGAATGTGAGCCGTGCGGGAGCCGTGCATCTGTGCAACAGGTAGGGAAAATGCCACTGATAATCGAGGTCTAAGCCCCCACGTGGATCAGCACTCGTGCCCGTGCCAACCTCTCCAAGGAAAGGGCGAAAGTCCACGACAGTCTCGCGCGGCATGGGGTAAAGGAGTCCGCACATCGCCCGAGTCGTTGTCAGTACCTGAGCAAGGTCCGTAACCTGGCACGAACTGTGATAGTAGGGCCATATCCCATCTGAAGTGGCCCAGACCTGGAAGTGAGTCTCCTAGCTTCAAAGCCGTCCTCGCTGACATAGCATGGGGGTGGTGTCTCAAAGTCCTTCAGTTGCCGCTCCGTGGGGAGAGCAACCACAGGCTGGGAAGGACGATGGATGGGGAAGACAACGGGATGAGGAAATTCGCTGAGGTAAGGGTCAGGCAAGGATCGGATCTCCGAGAACAGAGAACCGGAACACGTTTGAAGCTGGCGGAGACGCTCCTGAAGTACGCGAATCTCACTCTCTTGGTGTCATCCTCCATGCCTGACATGTCGAGGTCCTGATCTAGCGGATCGAAAAGTGGCGGGTCCTGTCCTGCTGCTCTCCTTGGCGTAGATGCTGATTGCTGTGCAGAAGATATGGCACCGCCGACTCCCCCGGATGTTTGGTGTCGGACCGTGGACTGGCCACGAATAAGATCAATTGGTGCACGGATGGCGTCAGTCTACTGCTGCTCCTGACAACGAATCTCATCCTGCTGACTCCGCAGGTCCGCAATGGCCTGCGAGCACGGGCTCATGACCCCTGAGGAGGAGGAAGAGGGATCTGGTGGTCCTTTGCCCTTGTCACTGGTCGGAGCCATGTTAGCGCTCAGTATGGACCGGGACGTCAAACCGGTCAGATGTCAAAACCGTCAGAGGTTCTGGAGGAGTTGAAATGTTGGAATGTTTTGACTTTCTAACCCCAAAATTTGACTAGGCAAGTGCTGACATCAGCAGGGGTTTGCTGATGTCATCACGGACCTGATGACATCAGCAAGGAAAATGCTGATGTCAGCACTTTTTTTGTGTGGGAGTTACGTGGAATCCTCGGTCGGAGGGGGACCTCGTCACCCCCTTTGCACGGTTGCGCAACTGCGCAGTTGCACAAAATGTGTGCAAGTGCGCAGAGTCTGCGCGGCTACGCAGCAACTTCGCTGTGCAGTTTCACACAGCACTGTTGCGCAGCACAGCAGTTGTGACTGCTGCTGCGTAGCCCTGCTATCGCTGCGGTCGTTGCTTCTGCTGCTCCATTGCTGTAGTTGCTACTACTACAGCAATGCTACTCTTGTTTCTGCAATGTTGCTGCTGCTACTGTTGCTGCTGGCGCTATAGTAAGCGCAATGCTGCTGCTGCTGTTTCCATGCTGCTGCTGCTGCTTCCATGCTGCTACTGTTGCTTGCAGCTGCTGCTGTCGCTAGTGCTGCTTGCTGCCGTCGCTGCCGCTTGCTGTTGCTACCGCTATGCGCTGCTGCTGCTCGCAGCCGTCGCTTTGCATTACGAGCTGTAGGTACGGGGTACTGCTGCGAGTTGCTTCCCTTTTTATTATGTCAGAAATTCAAGCCAAGCACGGCTGCTGCTGCCACCCGGTGCTGCTGTTGTTGCTTGGCTTGGCTGATGGAGCTAGTAAATACCGCGGCTCACCCGGTGAGGTGGTGGGGACTGCGTGATGATGTCGCTACTGAAGATGGTTGCAACGAGTCCCAGGATACGGCGGCGACGGTGACTCTCACTGCTGCCGGTGCTACGTCTCTGCGGTGCAACTCAGCGAGAGAGGTCTTGCTGCTCTTATACCATGAGAATATGCGTGGAAGCTTCCTAGTGACACAGTCGCTGTCTAGGCATCAATGGGTCAGACGGTGACGAGTCACAAGTCGTACACACAACGGCAAGGGTCTGGCTAGGAGACAGAAGGCAAAGTGTCAGAATGCTTCAATAGCATTTGTCGAGAGTAATGACAAATGACAGGTCCATGGCATAAGTACCTGCCGCGGTGCACGGCGGGTGTCGCACGCAACAGCACAAGGTCTGTCCTAAAACCGGCCCAAAACCACTGTTTTGGCCGTAACTCAGCGTAGGCATGTCAGAACGCTACGCCGTCTAAACCTAGACATGCATAATCATAAGCCACCCGCTACGATCACATGCATGCATCCGGCATCAAACGATGGACACACAATGAAAAAACATGCAAATCGGGCCCACGGCCAGTCCACCGATAAACTCCTTCATGCTACAAAAAAACTGCAAGATGTCCCAGGCAGCGTCAAGAGCTCTGGGACGGTCGTCGGTCAGCTCCAAGCTGGTAGTCCACTACCAGACGATGCACCGGTCCACTACCAGACGATGCACAGATCTCATCCTATCGAATCGAGGCCCTCGTGATTGAGGGTCGTGATGGAACACGTGGCCGGTAGGTTGTCGGGAAGGGGGGGGGGTAGAGGACTTCGCCCGGGATTCCGGCCGACAGTCATTGACCGGAATCCCTTGAGCTCAAACAATGGTGAGTGAAAAACTCACCAATTGTGTTCTTTTACAATTTTTTTTAACTTTATGCCCTTGTTCGGAATACAAACCGCACATAGACACACCCCCTAATTACAACAGGGATTTAAGGGCTTTATGTTTGCACGGGCATCTATAAAACCTTATGAGAGTGAGGCCCAACAGGTTCCCTTCCAGCACATGGGGAGTCTTGGACCCCCTTCCCATGAAATAGTAACAAACCCCTCAATGAAGGGGTTTATGATTATTGGGCCCAAAAAGTGACGTGAGCACGTTGACGCCGCATGACATGCGATGTCAACACACTGCCTTTCGAGAAGCAAGAGGGGTACCTTACTAGCACATGAAAGGATTTTTTATAGTAATTACAGTCCTATTTTGTGCTTAATTACTTTGTCGGCTTTTGTATTTGTGCCAAATAACGTTTCCCCCATTGTTTTTCCTTGCAAAATGAGCCTTGGTGTCATGGTTGAACCCGAGTACGGGTTACATATGGTTGTTCCATGTGCAAGACCTTTACTGCATGCAAGCAATCTACGAATGCAAATCGAGAGGCATGGCTGTCGCTGTCAACAGCCAGGCTCCTCGATAGTTTGAACCCAATGTTTGAACTTTGGAATTCAATTCCAAGTTGGGTTCAGAGCCTATACACTGTTGAGGTATTTTGTGCTTGTGTAAAATACAGATAAAAGATTTTGTATTTGTGACAAATATCCAAAGGCCGAGCATCATTTATACAAAACCTAGATTTTAGAAGACAGAACTTTTCATGTTCTTGTACGCTATATCGTTTTTTTTTTCTACACCTTAAACTCGCGTAAGTGTAGGAGGGGCGACAAGGCCTATTTTTATGAGACAGGGGCCAATGGGGCTTATTCTCTAGAGGTAGGGTGAATGCGCCCCATTCTACGTGGCTAGTGGTGTATAGCATTTCCGCCTTTTAGGAAAAGTGGAGGATGTACCAGAAAGCATCCAAGATACTGTTGCAGCTGTCTACTAGCTGCTACTCTCTGGACCACCACCCAACGATGCTCCAATTCGAGCCTGGTCTGCATCAAGGATATCCATGAGCATGGTCACGGCCGAGTGGTCACATTGTGCTATACAAACAGACGGGGAGGGCTCACATAACAACCAATTGACTCTCTCGCGCGCGTCACGCACCTGCACCACGACAGGTATTTATGTTGTGAGCTTGTCCTTTGTCATCTCTTTCCACATATCAAAGGTATTGATGCTTATGGGACTATGGGCGTCTTCCCTGGCGAAACCCTTGTTGTTCTTGCACTTGTGCCTTATATCCTAGTACATGAGTAGAGTGGATTTCGTTGCCTCGACAGCGAAAACAGAGCTAGGAAGGTTCAGGGCATCTTCTTACCAAATAGTTGATTGAGCCATGTGGCGCTACTACACCACACTTCTCTCCACGTGGAGAGATAGAGAGAGAGAGAGAGAGAGAGAGAGAGAGAGAGAGAGAGAGAGAGAGAGAGAGAGAGAGAGAGAGAGAGAGAGAGAGAGGGAGAGAGAGAGAGAGAGAGAGAGAGAGAGAGAT
>SZWC01017385.1:40688-60871 GCA_023375785.1 Penium margaritaceum
TGCCCCCCCCCCCCCCCCCCCCCCCTTCTCCTCCTCCTCCTCCTCCTCCTCCTCCTCCTCTTCATCTTCCTTCTCCTCATATGCTTGCACACCATCAACCCTGCTCGGATGTATGCCCTACATGCGGCTGTCTTCACCAGGAGACTTTGCTCTTACGTTGAACACTCCTCAAAACATCTAAAGATGTCTACTCGCTCCACTTCACGTTCTGGATGCTACCTTGGCCTTGGCCGGGACTACGGCGTGAAAAGAATTCCACGGTCCACCTTCTCTCGAATAATAGTCCATGGGATACACTCCACCTCCATCGGCCCTGGAGAAGCTGCACTCGCATCCACCGCCATCCCCTCTGCTTCCGCAGCCTCCTCCTCCACGCAAGTTGCATTTTCCGCTACAGCAGGCAGCAGCAGCTTGCACTGATGCGGTCTGGTCTGTGGCGTTGGAGTGGATGGGTGCGTCTTTGAAGTCACCTGTCCTGTTCCCATTCATGTTCCCATTGCCAGTCCCATTACCATTCCCATTCCCTTCCCCATTGCCAGTCCCATTTGCAGCGGCAGCATTCTTGCAGAGGAGTGTGGTCTCTACATGATTTTCTTCACCCCACATCTCGCTGTTGCCGGTGCTGCTGGCGCGGCCGCTGCTGCCGCCACTGTTGCACCCATTGCCGCCGCTGCTGCTGCTGCTGCGACCGCTGTCCGCCCCTTCCTGCCACGGATCCGCCCACCACGGACGCACCAACCCCAAAGCCACCGTCATCTCGTACGGCGTCAGCACGGGCGCCCCAAATGCCTCGCCCCAGTCGATGGAAAGCCGTGGACATGCGATCTGAACCCATGCCTCAATCGTGGGACCCACAGCTGCCACCTTGGCTGGACTGAGCTCGGAGACGAGAAACACTGTGACTGATCGGGAAGCCGAGGGAAAGGGTGTGGGAGTAAGGGAGGAGGATGGAAAGGAGGAGGAGTGGGGGGAGGAGGAGGAGGAGGAGGAGGAGGAGGAGGAGGAGGAGGTCGAAAGAAGTTGCTTACACACATAGTCCAGCGTCCGCAGATTCCCCTGCCTGCCCAACGTGCCTAACACCACGCCCCACTCCCTTGCCCCCAGTGCTGCCTCCACTGCCGCCCTGCGGGCCCCGCGCATGCCCACGTGGTCGTAGTGTTCCCTCAGCAGCTTCCGAGTGAACGGGTCGTAGCGGAACATAGGGAGGGAGGGGTTTGCAATCATCATTGCCTCGAGGTGGAACCGTCCGTCCGCCACAAACACGATGGCGTCCACGGCACTCGGGTCCTGGTCCCCCCCACTGCTGCTGCTGCTGTTGCTAGCGGTGGCGCTGCTGCTGCTGCTGCTGCTGCTGCCAATGCCATCGTCAGCAGCTTGTGCTGCCCTCCTGCTGACCTCACCGCAGGCTTTGGCACAACCTTTGCCGCCGTCCCATTGGCTGTTGGAGCTGCAGTCTCCTTTAGCAATCATGGCTGCATCCTGAGTAGCGCTGCTTGTGCTGCTGATGCTGCTGCTGCTGGTGGTGGTGGTGCTGCCACTGGTGCTGTTGCGGGCACGCAACGTCGGGGCTGTGCAGCCGAGCACTTCCCCCGCAGAGAGGGGCCTGCTCTGAGGCACAACCACCTCTCTTCCCTCGGCCCTCAGCCCGGCGGCGGCCGCCTGAACCGCCGAGGAGAACTGGATGGTGCCCGCAACAGCCAGCCGCTGCCCGGCACCGAAGTTGCGGAGCACAGTGGCCGTCAGATGCGGGTGATCAACAGCGATCTCGACAAAGACGTAGAGGCAAGGGATTAGGGTTTCGCCAACAGGTACAAGGCACGAGTGGCCGTAGTGGACAAGGAATTCGGCGCCAATTGCTGAAGCCCCGATGTCGTCAACGCAGCACGCGCCGTATGCCACATCTCCGAGGATAACAGCGTGTGTGACGTCGGCAAAGCGCTCCATGATGTCAGCAATGGCGGTGGCGTACATGAGGAGGCCTTCGGGGAACTGAAGAGCCACGGTGGCGGCGCGGGCTTGTCTTATTCGCCACACGGTCTTATGGATCTCGAAGTTGTAGTTCGGGGGCAGCGTCGTTTTTATCATAGCGTTCAAAGCCGGATTTTCGAGGATTTCAGCGGGAATTTGCTGCCGTATGATTCGACGAGGAGGCCCCGCCTTGCCCACCCGTTTCGGTGCCCTGGCTGGCTCTGCAGCAGCAGCTGCTGCTGCAGCTGCTGGTGCTGCGAGAACCACAGCCGTTGCGCCATTTTCAGTCGTCGTCGCCGCCGCCGCCGTCTGTGTAAAATGCTCGCTCGTGGATGGAGCTGACGTCAGCGATGCCGACGGTGGTGAAGATGGCATGGTGGCGCTGGTGACGGCACAGGAGTCGCGGAAAACTCTAGAGACAACGGCCGCAGCAGAACCAGCAAAGTCAACGGCAGACCTCTGAGGGGTAGGTGTTCGTTGTGCGCGGTCAGCGCAGTAGGGGATTCTCCTCGAGCAGCAAGGAAACAAACTTCGTGCGCATCTCCATTTGCCTGCACACACTACAGTGTTAGGTGTCGTGTGGACGTCGCCACGCAGCCACTGCGTGGCCACGCTAAAGGTCAAGGAGCCCAAATTGGGGTTTGATGAGCCAGACGACAATACATAAAATAACTAGGAGCGAAGTTGCTGATGGGCTTCGCTCTCAGCCAGGTAGACCTAGGCAATTCTCGCCCCAATGACCAGATCAGGATGTCAAAACAAGTTCTGAAAATGAAATGAACTGCTCAAAAGTTGAGCGGAAAAAGTAATCGCAATCATGGAGATCAACAAAGTGACTCTCATGATGAGAAATGATTGCAAACAAAGTTGACCACACAGGCATTCTTGGTCAACATCGCCACGTCATTCATGTGCCTATCGAAACCAAGTTAGAAGGGCTGTGCGGTGGCATTCAAACCAACACTTAACTTGCTTTCACTTATTCTTGAGACGAAATTTTTTTATAATAATAAAAAATAACGTTGAAAAGACAACATGTCAAAATCCTTTGACAAATCCCACCAATGTTTCCATAACTTCGAAGAATTACAACGCAATATCTTTGCTTAATTTACAATTNCATGTCTCGAGAATGTCAAGCCCCCATTGGATGTGTCCCTTTCAAACCACATGAACATCAAAGCCCGCTACCCCCGTTGTTGCCAACTAGATGTGTCAAACAAATGGCAATATGCGATGAATACAAAATCGTTCAAGAGCCTGACAGAAATGAAAAGGCTCAATTTTGCTTCCAACTAATTTCAAATCAATAACAAGCCTTTAGCAATAGAAAAAAATATAATGAGGAAACTATGATAAAAGAGAGGAACAAAATCTGGCAAAGACATGAACATCATCATACACAAAGATGCACATATTATTCATTTGTTTGCAAACATTTCTCCGCATTGTCTACAATTTGTTGGAGATCTAATCTAGTTGACAATTGGGTTCTCATTCTTCTCCTCTCCATCAGATGGTCTTGCAATTCATTCAATCAAATTTTTGGCAAATTCAAGATTATTTTGTGCACGAGTCACACGAATGGATAGTATTTCATTTTAAATAAATGATTTGACATAAATTCCCTACATCCTAAAAACAAAGACATCCCTTTAGTAACTACCATCTACCACCGCCAAGAAGATGTGTAAATTGGGAATCAAGTTTGTCCTTTTATGGCACTTATTCTTTATGGAGGTACGTTGCATGCATATCAAATTACTACATTAATTTCACTCTGTATAAATATTTTGGAGCATGCTATCACAAACGTGCCACCCATGGTACATGACAAAAGTACGCTTTCTTTTTGTGAGGAGACAAATGACCTTTCCACGAGCTCAATAGTGAGATTTTGGAAATTGCATTATAGAAAGTAGTTTAGCTTGCAAACGTAATAGTTTTTCACACTAACATGTGCTTCCACAAGTCCTGCCACACATGCATGAAAGAGAGCATAGCTAGCATCTTGAACTTGGTAATGGGGTATCAATTCCGTACACACCAATATTATAATAAGTGAATGTACTTATTCTTCCTTTTTAACCATTTGTAAATTATAAGAAATGGTTCAACTTTACAACTCATTATTTTTCAATTTTTATAAGTAACAGTGTTTGATTTAATGTTTGATCATTTGGAAGTGGCACACAAAAATATCCAATATGATGTCATGTGTCCTCTTATCTTTGAATTGAAATTTGTAGGTTTTTATCTGTATGTTTACATTGCATCATCATGACTTGAAAAGGTGCGGATTGTAGGCATCAAACAAAGGCCTTCCTCACGTTAAATGAGAGATGCGCTACACTTGGCATGATGCACTTGTCATTTGTCCTCGTGATTGTCTACTATCACTCTAGACCCTCTTCACCTGAGAAAAAACTCTCCTTTCACTAAACCTCCACGTAATGGTTAGTTACATAACAAGGTCTCACACGAAGGACATGTAATATTATTATATATGTTGGAGGTGACGATTACTATGCCTATTTTTCTGGTCGAGCTGGCGCAGTCGGTTTCAGAATCGGAGGAGCCTGCAAGAAGTTAGGGAATTTTCTCTAAAAAATTCCTGGGTTCAACGGCGAAGATTTTCTCCGCTTGTACAGGCCAGATTTAATTCTGGCATCTAGGTCCATGGGGGGAATGGACCCTAGAGCTGTAAAATACTGTGTGTTGCATGCACAGCAGGGCTGTGCATGCGTGCTGATCCAGACGAGTCAACAGCTGTGCAGTGCGACTACGCACTGCTGGGTTCTGGGCTAGGTCCAGTCAGGGTGGGGCTACACCTGACTGGGCAGTGTGGACCTCCCTACATCAGCTACTACATCAGCGTGAATCAGTAGCAACATGCAAGGCCCAGAGTGGGGACCGCTCTGCATCAACGCATGCATGCGTGACACAGCACTTTGTCACAGCATGCATGCACGAGTCATCAGCCTGGTAATCTTCATTCAACAACTCAGTCATCACCAAGATTTCCGCCTGTAGTCTACCATAGCAGCCTCCACCAGTTCCAAACATCACTTGAGGCCAAGGCTTTGTAGACACTCTTCTCAAGACCCCAGTAAGCCTGGCAGCAGTCTGTCAGCCTGGGTAGGAGGACGCCCCTGACTACCTGGAGGCCTGACTACCTAGAAGTGGTGGCCAGACTACGCCCAAGACTCAAGCTTCCTAGTTTGAGCTGTCTTGTTAGGCGTTGCCCACCTGTGGGCCAGGAGCTGTGTCTAGGCGTGAGAGTCCAGAGTTAGTCTCTAGCTGAGCTGTGTTTGCTGTACTATTTCTTGTACTATAGTTGTGATCAACTACAGTCATTCAGTCCCAGCATTCTTCTAGTTCCAGCTTTCTACACTTTTTGTGGTTGCTCTCGAAGCACAACGGTCCCAGCAACAAGGAAGCTAACCCTTGCTGCACCCTACAAACATAAACATGGTATCAGAGCGAGGTTTGTGCTGACAGCATCTACACTTTGCTCCTAGCTAGTGGTGTGTTCTGGAGGAGCTATGGAATTCAGTCGCCTAGGCCAGCGAGCAACTGACGTCTTCAAGCGCCCAAGGTGGGATCCAGCCTGCAAACGTCAAAGGCAACGTGGATAACGTGAGCAACATGGAGATGGAGAATTCAGGTGCGAACTCTCCACCTCTTGATGAAAATTCTGTCCTTCATGGTTTGCGCATGGGAGAAGATCAGTTTCGTCATGTGGCAGAGCAGGCAGAACGTAAGGAGGAAGAAGCGTAACGCTTTGCGGATAAAGCAAAGAGCATGGCACAGCAAGAATCAGCTACGCGCCAGGCTGTGGAGCAAGAGACCATGGCATTGAGGCAGCAACTAGGTGCACAAGAGCTACTCCACCAGCAGGAGCAGCTCACACGTGATGCTCAGTTGAATGAGCTTCAGTAGTAGATGGCATGGCTACAACAGCATAACCAGCTACAACAGCAACAACAACAACTACAACAACAGCAACAGCAACAGCAACAACAACAGTTGAATTATGCCCATCAAGCTTCACAAGCATCATCAGCACATCTACCTCAGCCAAGTCCTCCACCAGCAATGTAGCAACTTGTCATTCCTCCACAAGTGCCACCAGCAGCGTCGGCACAAGTAGGAATGCAACAGCAGTTTCCAGCCCAACAGCCACAGGTTCCATTAGGCATGCCCACGATGGCACCATTTCAACCATCTCCTCAAGCACCAACGCCTCAGACATACATGGGACAACCACATCCAACAGTGCAGCCAGTGTTTCAGGCCCAACCGGCAGCAGCAAACGTGTAGCAGTGTCATACAACTCCAACACAGGGAGTTGGGTACCAGGGGTTAGAGGACATCGTGCCAGCAGCAACAGCCTTTCTACATCTACACAAGATCAAGATCGACCAGTTCGATGGCGAGAACTTCCTGCACTGGGCCCACAAGTTCAAACAAGTGGCCCAGATTCACAGCATCTGGAAGTTCTACACTGGCTATTATGTTCCTCCTCCCCCAGGGTCTCCACCACACATCGTGTCGGAGTTCAACTACTTCACGCAAGCTGCATACATGGTGCTTGAAAACCATCTTAGCCCTCGCATTCAGCAAGCCATTCGCATGTACGAGGCAACAGCTGAGCCAGCCAAACATGCATGGTCCTATCTGCTACGAACCTATATGTCAGGTGACTCCACTTTCAAGTCTCATCTCCTCACAGAGCTCTCCCACATCAGCCTCAGCAGCTTCAGTGACATTGNAGAAGAAAGGGTACATGAAGAAAGACTGCTTCAAGAGGTTGCGCGATGAGGAGAAAGGGAGGATGCAGAGCAACTTCAAGGGGAAGAAGCGAGGGGGAGAGAAGGAGAGTGGAGGAAAAAAGAGTAAAAAGGACAGTCAGGAGTCCGACAAGAAGGCAAAGGAGGAAGGCAAAGGGCAGTAGTTTGACTACACTTCATCAGTGTTCCAACTGTCACACAGTCAGAGCGACAAGCTGGTTCGCTCGTCGTATGTTTGGTACCTGGACAGCGGGTGTACCTCGCACATCACGTACCACAAATCTTGCCTCCACAACTACGAGCCTTCAGATCGGAGCTACTTGACAGTCGCCAACAACAAGCAGGTGCCCGTGCTCGTCAATGGCATGATGATCGTGACAGGGTATGATGGAGCATAGGTCAAATTTGGCAACGTTCTCTACATACCTGACACTGCTGTTAACCTCCTCTCCCTTGGACAACTGATGAAGAGAGGAGCTCGCGTCATCAGTAACGGGAAGCATGTCACGCTCAAAAGCCATGAGGGAAAAACCTTTGCAGAAGGTCAGCTCCTTCCACATGGCATGATTGAGCTGGACTTCAGCGCACCAGCTCAAGATGAGACGGATTCCCCATTTGCAGTAGCAAGTCTACACCAACCTACAGGTGCAGATGCTGTAGTGTGGCACAAGAGGCTAGGCCACATCAGCAATCAGTTGGTGGAATCCATGGTGAAGAAGGGCCATGTCAACGGCCTCGACATCAAGAAAAGTGGCCAAGGCAGAATTGATCCTTGTGAGGACTACGTTCGTGCCAAGTTGCCACGACAAATGTTCCCTCCAGCGAGCAAGTGCGACATTAGCCAAAAGCTGAGATTGGTTCACACTGAAATCTGCGGACCGCTCCCCTCAGCAACAGTCTATGGTGGATACCGTTACTTCCTCATCTTTGTGGATGATACGACACGTTTCCTTTGGAGCTACCCCCTCCGAACCAGAGATGAAGCGCCAACCTACTTCTTCAAATGGCTGGCAATGGCCGAGAGGCAAAGCAACAAGAAGCTGCAAGTCCTACGCTCCAACAATGCTGGTGAGTACACCAGCACAGAGTTCATGTCGCAGCTTGAGGACATGGGCATCGTGTAGTAGTTCTCTTCACCATATACCACGCAGCAGAATGGTGTCGCAAAAAGGGCGAATCGCACTTTTCAGGAGACATTCAAATCCATGCTGCTAGGAGCGTAGCTCGACAACACCTGGTGGCCGTATGCTTTGAGGCAAGCAGTTTGGGTGCTGAATCGTGTACCACACATGGCTTTGCTAGACATGACTCCGTTTGAAGCATGGCACGACTACAAGCCAGACATCACCATGCTTCGGACATTTGGCTGCATGGTGCTTCTCCACGTCCCAAAAGAACGTCGCAAGAAGCTTGCAGACAAAGCAGCTTGGGGCATGTTTGTCGTACAAAGCCCGAACATGAAAGGTTGGGAGCTCTACGACATTGACTCTCAACGAGTCGTCACCAGTCGTGATGTTGTTTTCTTCGAGCATCTGACACGTTAAGGGTGGGAAGCTAAGCGCTCGACCACACGAAACTTCCTTGAGTCATTCTATGACTCATTTGTGGAGTCAATCCAAGACGAAGCAGCAGACTATGATCCACTCACCACGACGGATCTGAATCAGGCGAGCAAAGAGGTGGTGCCCACGAGTGTGCCCCTTGCGGCTGACCATGACGAACGCATCGCCACTGATCAAGAGACGATTGTAATAGGCCATGGCGAATGCCATCCCGTGGCGACGCAAGATGGTGCGGAGGCGACGCGGCTGAAGAAGCACGACGGCACAGTCGAACGCCGGCACTTCACGTGCCTCCTGCAACAGCAGATGGAAGAACAACACAAGGAGGATGAAGCAGAATGCGACATGGCGATTACAACGTGCACAGTGTATGCTGAGAATGATGAGGTACATGCCGACTTCACATCAATGAATCTGACAGCTCTCCTTTCGAAGGCTTCATTTGCACTGCCGCCTGAGCCAAAGTCACTCAAGGAAGCACTGGCAGGGGAGTTTGTTGCAGAATGGAGAGCAGCACTGGATGAAGAGTACAACAGCCTCATGGAGCAAGGAACGTGGGAGCTAACAGAGCTACCATCCGGCTAGAGGCCTGTTGGTGTGACGTGGGTGTTCAATGTGAAGACGTAGGCAGATGGCAACATTGACAAATTCAAGGCGCGCCTGATTGCAAAGGGGTTCTCACAGGTGGAAGGCAAGGATTTCTTCGAAACCTACGCACCTGTCAGCCGTTATACCACAGCGCGCATCATGCTCGCCATTGTAGCAGTCAAAGACTACAAGGTGCAGCAGCTCGACGTCAAGAACACCTTTTTGCATGGAGAAATGGACACTACGGTCTACGTGAAGCGGCCAGAAGGGTATGATGACAACAGCGGAAGAGTATGCAAGCTCATCAAGAGCTTGTACGGCTTGAAGCAGAGCCCTCTCCTTTGGTACCGCAAGCTACAGAGCCTCCTTGAGTCACTAGACTTTCATCTATCAGCCTACGATGATTGCTTGTTTCTACATCGTCAGGCTGAGAACAAACGTCTAGACTGTTACATCCTCGTCTACGTCGACGATATCCTGATCATCGACCCGTCGTTAGACTTCATCCACGCAACTGCTTCTGCAATGGCGAAAGAAGTCAATGTGACGCTGATGCCGAGCTTTGAGTACTACCTCGGCATGAACATCAAACGTGATTTTGCATCACGCACGCTCAAGTTGTCACAACAATCTTACGCAGCCAAAGTCTGTGAACGGTTTGACGTCCTAGATCGTCACGTTCCGACTCCCCTAACGCAGCAACAGCTGATTCAATAGGGACTAAGGGGGACAAATGAGATTGACTATCGCAGCCGGGTCGGTTCTCTCATGCACGCTGCAAGCTGCACACGGCCTGACCTGCAGTTTGCGGTGAGCAACCTGGCGCGTGGGAATGAGACTTGTTGTGAAAGGGCTTGCAAGGAGCTGGACCGTGCCCTTGGGTTCTTTAGGACTACCTCAGACACATGGTTGGCCTTCAGTTCGTCAAGCAACGTGGAGCTGAGCTGCTACGTGGATGCAGATTTTGGTGGTACTGAGGAAGACCGTCGATGCACCATAAGATTTGTTTGTCTCCTGGCTGGAACGACAGTCTTGTGGTCGAGCAGGAGGCAAAACATCATCACACTCAGCTCGGCTGAAGCTGAGTATGTCGTGGCGACATCAGCAGCTCAAGAGGTTACCTACCTTAGGAACCTCCTTGACGACATCTCCTTCCCGCAGCACGGCCCGACCAAAGTTTACGTCGACAATAAATCGGCTATCGACCTTGCAAACTCGACAAAATTTCAGGGGCGAACGAAGCACATTGACATCCGCGGCCACTGGATTCGCTCAATGGTGATCGACCACACGATTGTCCTCGAGCACGTTCCTGGAACAGTGCAAGCAGTAGAATTTTTGACAAAAAGTGTCTCGAAGGACATTTTTTACAAGTGTATGGAGCAGTGTGGAATTACGTGTAATGCCCACTCGCAGTATCCCCAGAAGAATGGCGACCTGGTAGACACGCGGCAGTCGAACACGTGCACCAACGCCATCGGTGATCTCTGCACACAGAAAAATGGAGATTCGTGCCTCATGGTGCACGGAGAAATTTTTTGGGAGCATGCAGCAGAGATCCAGAGCCATCAAGAAAATTCACCTGCAGCGGAAAATTCCCCAGCGGCAGTACTAGTCCTTTCATCGCCGACAGACTAAGTCACGCTCAGTGTCGGTGTGACATCTGAGAAATTTACACCTGTCTCCCCTCAGCAGCTTGCTACAGAAAATCCTTTTTTCTCCCAGACAAACAACAGCTTCAACTACCCACTTCAGTTCCCTACTACGTTAGGAGACCTACTTCAGTCTCCTAAGTTTCTGGAAAACTGTTCCTCCGAAGACCCAGTTCAATCCTCAGAGAGAAATAAAAATTCGACAGCGTGGATGGGGAAAACGGAGTGAAAAATGGGTCGCGAGAGAATTTCTCGCGAGAAGGGAGTGCGAGGGGAGCAGCGGTCGCAGCAAGCTACGAGAGCAGTGCCAAAGCAAAGTCGCCTGCTGCGAAAGCCTGCCGCGACGGTGTAGGTGCTGCGAAAGCGAGGGGGGGGGCGAGTTGCGAGAGCGGCAGGTGCGGCAGCAAGCGGCAGGCATGCCACGACGGCAAGCATGGGAGCGAAGCTGCCTGCCGTCGCCGCATGCAGCAAGAGCCAGTAAGAGAGCAAAAAAGCGAGCATGCTCGCAAAAGGGGGAGCGAGTTCGCTCGCCAGCTTGCTCGCAAATAAAGTGGCGAGCGAAATCGCCCCTCCTAAGCGAGTTCGCAAGCCCACCTGCGCTACTGGACGGAACCTGGCAAAGGAGCCAGGAAAAGGACAAAGCGACAGGGAGGAAAAAGATGGACGGCGAGAGGAGAGAGTCATAGCTCACTCAAAGAACAGTTCAGCAGCAGTGGAGGTGACTCCAAGCGTGCGACGATCGACCAATGCGACCCCAAATCCAGTTGTGGCAGCTAAAATCGCGCAAATTCTAGATGAAGCTATGGAGCGTCGACTTCGCACGCATGAGGGCAAAAATGGCGTCACCAACACTGCAACTGCCATTTATACCTCCACAACAGCCGGTGGACGTGAGGGGGAGAGGAGAATATTTTTTTCTTCTCTCCAAGCGACTTCTCCACCCACCAGAAAGCAGCAGGGAACCTTCCGAGTGAAGGGCAAGTCAACCGGGGTGCCCCTCTATGTAGCAGCATGCACCGAAAACGCCCCTACGCATTTCCTTGCAGCAAAAGTCACCGAAATTCCAGCGAGACGACCTGAGATGCCACCAAACATTCTTTTGATGGCAAAAATAGCAGGAAAAGCCAAGTAGCAACCTCCTGAAGCCGGAAAAGACCCAAGGGGAGCCCCGGTTGTTGTAGTTGAAAGCGATTTCGATCCCAAAAGTAAGGAAAAGTCTCTTCTCAATTTTTTTGACACCGGGGAAGCAGCAGATATTTCTTCTGATATCGAAACCCTCTGGGAGACACCCGACGTCACCGATTTCTTCACCGACAACTAGAAAAACTCTTCGGTGCACCAATCGAGGGGGAGTGTTGGAGGTGACGATTTCTATGCCTATTTTTCTGGTCGAGCTGGCGCATTTGGTTTCAGAATCAGAGGAGCCTGCAAGAAGCTAGGGAATTTTCTCTCAAAAATTCCCGGGTTCAACAGCGGAGATTTTCTCCGCTTGTACAGGCCAGATTTAATTCTGGCATCTAGGTCCATGGGGGGAATGGACCCTAGAGCTGTAAAATACTGTGTGCTGCATGCACAGCACGGTTGTGCATGCCTGCTGACCCAGACGAGTTAGCAGCTGTGCAGTGCGACTACGCACTGCTGGGTTCTGGGCTAAGTCCAGTCAGGGTGGGACTACACGTGACTGGGCAGTGTGGACCGCCTTGCATCAGCTACTGCATCAGCGCGACTCAACAGCAGCATGCAAGGCCCAGAGTGGGGACCGCTCTGCATCAACGCATGCATGCGTGACACAGCACTGTGTCACAGCATGCATGCACGAGTCATCAGCCACATGCAAAGCCAGAGGCGGGGACCGCTCTGCATCAGCACAGTCATGCACGAATCAGCAGCAGGAGCTACTGGGGGGCTATTGCCTACAGGGAGATTCCCAGGCTAGGAATCTTCCCACCTGCAGCCAGAAGCTTCCATCATCCTGGACAGCTGTCAACTTGCCAACAGCCTGCTATAAAAGGTGCCAGCCTGGCTGTCTTCATTCAACAACTCAGTCATCACCAAGCTTTTTGCCTATAGTCTACCAGAGCAGCCTCCACCAGTTCCAGACATCACTTGAGGCCAAGGCTCTGCAGACACTTTTCTGAAGATCCTAGTAAGCCTGGCAGCAGTCTGCCAACCTGGGCAGGAGGACGCCCCTGACTACCTGAAGGCCTGACTACCTAGAAGTGGTGGCCAAACTACGCCCAAGACTCAAGCTTCCTAGTTTGAGCTATCGTGTTAGGCGTTGCCCACCTGTGGGCTAGGAGCTGTGTCTAGGCGTGAGAGTCCAGAGTTAGTCTCTAGCTGAGCTGTGTTTGTTGTACTGTTTCTTGTACTATAGTTGTGAGCAACTACAGTCATTCAGTCCCAGCATTCTTCTAGTTTCAGCTTTCTACTCTTTCTGTGGTTGCTCTCCAAGCACAACGGTCCCAGCAGCAACGGAGCTAACCCTTGCTGCACCCCACAAATATCAACAAAATACAAGAAAGAACTTTTTGTTTTGAAGATGGTCGATGCAAGAAATCCCTCCATCCAGGGGAGACTCCTTGTGTTTCTTATTCGTTTTCTCATGATTCCATTACAATGCATAGGCATTATCATGTACTATACATTCAAAACACCATGGATGATGCACTTGAGAAACTTGTCATGTTCAACATGCTAAAATTTGTCAAATTTCTATTACATGAAAGGCCTTTGAACGAATGCCTTGCACCTTGTCCTCCTAGAACCTTCCACAAATTGCATGTTTATTTTGCAGTTCAATTGGAGGTACTCGTTACCCTTACCCTTACCCTTATGGGTAATCTTGATCACATTAATGGCACATCTACTCCGAGCCACAGTATTTTAGTTTGTAACTAGACCTCATGGAGCTACGATGCGTGTCTTGGACATCGTAATCCCACTCATCCATTAGTGTCATTCTGAACTGCCTTGACAAGGGTTTGTGGGGACAAAAATATGACATGGACCCATTAGAGTTTCCATTGGTAATTTTTACATAACATCACATGATGTGAGTATGGATGAAAAAGTTATATGATGATGTGAGTAAGACGCTTAAGGTTATTGAAGGATATGTGGGATTTTTGTCCGCATTTTAGGTGAAGACTACCACAAATGTTTCCTAGATGTGGCATACAACATATGAATCCCTTAATGGTAGGTAAATTCTTCTAATCTAATCAAAGTGGAAGATATTATTGAACCCTATAGAATAATTTATGGTGAACCGCCTCAAGAGGAGAAAAATCTATAACACTTGAACTTGCCAAGATATGCGGTCGTGATCAGTCATCTATTCCTTCATAAAGAAGGTATGGGTGATGTCATCTCCACATTCTCTACAAAAATTGGTAAATTATCGAATATCAATGCCCTTATCACTTCCACATTGTAGCGAATTCTACATGCACATGGCATATAGGATATGAGAGGAAAATCAATTTCTAAATTTTCACATTTAAGTTGGGCGCATTATCAAGGATGATAGTCCCCAAACTGCATCTGGCAATGGTTGTGTATATTTATTTCCATGATGAAAGTTTCCATAAGATTATGAGTAATGATTAATTTTTCAATGGTGACGTTTTTGAGTTGACGTTGCATTAATTTTGTAATTCAAAAGAGGAAAAAATACATGTGCCTGATCCTAATATCCCCAAATCATTGCATCAATCATGAGATGATAGGAAGTCTCTTTTATGTATCAAAGAAAATAATGTAAAAAGTATAGCTACCATACATGATGTTTTGGGAACGACAAAGAATCTTGGGATAAGCAATGAGATTGTTTATGGTGATAATGGCAATATTAAGTTGAAAAACATTGTATCATTTGTCATAATTCAAAATAATATCAATTCATTTCAAAATATAAAGCACTTTCACATCGTACATTTCTCCAACATTGTTCTTGAATCATGACATGTAGTCCGGCTCATGCAACCATCATGTAGTTGGCTTATCTTCAAAGGCAAACATGAGGATGATTGAATGTGCTATGTCGATGATGAAAGCGAGAAACTCTCCATTGATTTTCCATATTGTGGATGTCGCTTATTGCCAATGTACAACTTTTAGAAGCAAATAGCTGAATGGATAAGAGCATCTTATCCTTTTAAGTTATGTATGTACTTTATGTGAAGGATGACAAGCACATCAAGTGCATGAAGTCATCACCAGTAGACAAATTCATGTGCAAAATATTGTATATACGGTTGGGATGGCCTTGGCTTAGCTCTTACACCCATAGAAGATCGTGTAATTATGTTTCATCATGTATTGAGGTCTAAATTATTCACATGGATGTGCCATAATGTTAAGGATAAGCATACCATGTCTTTGTGCATGTAATCTGTGGGCACGATGAGTTGGAGATTGTTTGATGGCATGGCGTTGTTCGTCTAGGTTGCCAAAGGTTTTTATTTGTTTCTTTACTTATGCAAATGGTTGTTTAGTGCATGAAGAAACATTTTCCAATGCATGGTTTTCCAAAAATGGGTCACATAAATTATGGAAAAATTGGTTAGGGGGTCCAATTCCTAAAATAAAGGAATGAATTCACCTTTAAGTATTGATTATAGCAACGGATAGGATAAGCATACAATCCTCAAAGGAAACGTTCTTGTCCGAAATATAATTCTCCTCATACATTTTAATCCTCACATAATTTGTTTATATAAATCACTTCTTATCATTGATTTGTGTATCATGTCATTTGTGCATGTTCCATAGCATGAGACTGAGGAGTGATATGTGGTTGAACATGTTCCGAGTTGACTATGGCTTTGATGGAGTTAACTTGATATAGTGTTCCCAAACTTTGTAGCTAAAGAGAGGAGATTAAGCTAGAGGTTGTTTGAAAAGGTGAAGGGAATATTTCAGACTTAAAGTTTTCTTCACTTGTATTTTAGGAAGCCGAATGTGTTAAATTTTAGAGAATTCATCCCAACTATAACAGCTATGTACGTAGTTAGTCGTCTTTGGTAACCTTATACTCAGTTGCGAATAGGTTATTGTACATTGTGTACAAAATTGTCTTAGAATAGCCGACTTGTTGCACATTGTAATGGAAGATTATATAGTTTCTGGGGATGAACTTTTGTTTTGATTTTGGTTTGAGTTTACACATGGCTGTTGGGACAAGATATAGTGAGCATCTTGGCGAGCCCTCGGAGATAGTTAAGAGTGCGCCAACTGTAGTCAAGGAATCATTACCAGAATCGAAAATTTCCCATCACTTACATGTGATTTTAGTCGTAGTTGTACCCATGTGGCACTTCTCCCCATGTGTGGGTAATCTCTTTTGTGCAAAGAACTTTCGGATCAATCCAAATGCCTGGGTTTGGAAGTTGATGTAAAATTTTGGGATAAAATGATTCAGATTGATCTTCGTAGATATTGACCGTCTCGGATTACTCATTCACTGTATGGAATAATTTGTGCAACTTTGTAGCTAAGCCATAACTATACTAGCCACGACGTGACGAGTGCTGAAGAGCCCGCCGTCCTTAGATGGCACACCTTGTGAAGTTTCAAGGTCTTTGACAAAATCAGGTTGAACTGCCATCTGTTAGGATAACGAAAAGTTGTGATAATGGCAGACCCGGGTCTGATTTCTCACATATCCTAGCCCATTCTTTCACACATAATAGATGTCACTTTAGAATCGACATCAGAAGAGAAGTGTCGGATCACGCCCTCACTTCGGGAAGTCAAAGAGAATGCCGGCAGCTGCCAAACGAGCAGACATTTGACTGAGGTGGGGATCCGAAACGGACTAATTAGTTTGTAGTTGGTCTTCGCATGTCGCTAACGGCCGTGGCGAGCTATGGCGGAGTGGCCGTCTACGTCGCGACCTGGCCGTCGGGCTGGCAACGTGGTCGCGAGGGCGGGATCGAAAGTTGACGTAGTTTAAAACTAACTAATTAGTCAGAAGCCTTCGCGAGCCCAAAACCACGATTTTAGTTCAACTAAATGGACTAAACGGCCGAAGCGCCCACCAACGCGGACTAATTAGTTCATCTTTTAAGAAATTTTATACAAATTATACGACAGTCGTGTCAACGGTGACGATTTTGTTATCGTCTCTGGTTCGTTTTACATGTTTGTCGGTTCATATTTCGAACATTCAAACTTGCGACTCGCCAGGTGGCACGGTCGGGGCTGGTCGGGCGAGGCGCCCATTTCCGAGTAGCCGTGCGTGTCCTGAGCTTACAAGTACGCTAGACAATGCACACACGTCCTCCATTCCTGCAACAAGTACCAGCCACTATGGACCAGTACCGTCGCAACTTCACGTGCAACTCCTTGTCTACCGGCGATTTATTGACTGCCACCGCTGCAACGTCGACTCCTGCGAGTACTACAAACTCGCACGTGCCTATCGGAGTACGCATGCAGCGCCTCCGCTACCTCAAACGAGACAACAACGAAGCAGCGCGGCAACGACTTCGGATGGGTCCATATGTCGCGTCACCACCCCCCAGGCTGGCCAACGACGACTTCAACCATCAGCCATTGGTCGGCAATACCCCGCAGGCCAACACCCGCTTTGCGCACGTGCCATCTCCGCCTCTTTGGGACCCTCCTCCTTCCGACAACCCACGCGCGGTCGCCAAGCTGGTACCTGACGTCGCTGTCGCCGAGAATGACACCGCCAGCCAATCAGCCTCGTTTTATACGCCGAGCTGCTCCGCGTTCCCAGCCAACAGCAACGTGGCTTCGGAGGCGGGCGCGGGCCTCGGCAAGCATTACTAGACGCATGAAAAGGACGTCGTCCTTCTGTCGCTTGCGTTGGAGTACGCGGGGGAGTGCCGTGAAGTAAAGGGGTGGCAGACCAAGATGCATGGCGTCATCGCGCCAAAGTTCCGTGAGCGTCTCGGTTGCGATCCCTTATCCACGGACCAGATTCGCTACCGTTGCAACAATCTCGCCAAAATCTGGCGGCTGGCGTACGAGCTCGTCGGTAAGAGCGGTAACTGCATTGATCGTGTCCGTTGGACGATTGAGCTCGATAGCAAGACTTGGGATTCTTTGAAGCGAACAAATCCTACGGCTGCAAAACTTCAGGGCAAGCATCTACCATGGTATGACATTGCGACGAAGCTATGGATTCGCGATAAACCTGTCGGCAGTAATGCCTTTAGCTCCGAGGAGGCAGTTGACGTGGAAGTACAAGATAAACCGAATGAGGATGCTGACGTCACTGTTCGTGGTCGTCGTGTGTTTGACAAGCAAGTGGATAAGCTTGCAACGCTCGTTAAGTCTGCGGGGCGTTTGGAATGTGTCATACGTGATGACGGACCAAAGATGCCATGGGGCATGGCAGTCCAGGATGTCAGCAAGGACAAGTCCATGACTAACAATGATAAGATGGAGCTACTCGAAGTCCTGCAGCGTGATGATAAAATGTGCACCATGTACGTCTACTCCAAGGGAGGAGTTCGAGCGAGAGTGCTCAATCTGTTGCTCGGTCGTACGCCAGGGCATGATGCGGGGGATCATGCAGTGGACGAGCATGAGGATGCTAGAGCGGATGAGGAGGAGGGAGACGATGAGGACGAGGAGGAGGTGGAGGCATGGGAGAAGCAGTACGGGGAAGAAGCACGCGGTGATGGTGACTGTGGTGTACGTGCATCTGGGACCTTTTTACTTGCGGACGAAAGTGCTGTTGAGTGATGTATTATTGTTGTTTTCCATTTGAAAGATTATCTATCAATTGTCATGTGCCTCAATATATTGCTCTTGTCTACTTTACAAGAAGTATTGATGAATGAAGTTACTAAGAATTAATTACTCTATAGTGTAATCTGCCCACATCGCATCAGCAATACGTTCACGCAAACTGCAAATGTAAACATCCCCGTGCTGTCTCCCGGTTGGTCTCACTCGTGTCGGAAGTTCTCCTTCACCTGTAGTAGGCTGTCTATCTTCCCACCCCGGAAAAGCTACATCCTGTCTCTCTTGTATTAGATTATGCATAATGAAGCATGAAAGCACCAGAGGCGACTGGAAGTCACTCTGGTACATCGGTAACGCGTGCAATATCTTAAAACGTGCTTTCAGAAGTCCGAAAGCACGCTCGATGGACGAGCGTGCGGATGCGTGCCTCAGGTTGAAAAGTTCTTGAGCGTTTCTTGGACGAAGGTTCACGCCGCCAAATTCTTGCAAATGGTACCGTATTCCTCGATAAGGGGGCATGAGTCCGAATCCNCCCGTCGATAACGTGTGACGACGACCGGGATGTGTGTCCCATCTATGGCTCCGACGCAGTCGGTGAACCATGGCACATAGTCCGCGCGGCCTTCCCATGCGGCAAACGGAGGGTCTCCAACGCGGGCCTGGCTGATGGCGGACGGGGCAACATTGAGGAGGGCTTGCACCACCTCTCGCAGTACCCGGTGAATTGTGGCTGCACCACGTTGAAACCGCTCCATGAGTTGTCGTTGTGACATGCCATGGCACACGCACTGTAGGAACAGGAGGAGTTTTTCATCCGCGCCGATTTGACTGTCGCGTAGCGTCGAAGCAGTCGTCAGGAAGGTGAGGATGCCATGCCATGTTGCAACCGTCATCCTCGCCATGTTGTATAGGCGCATCGGATGCCCTTGCCGAAGCTCGTCTATCCAGTGACGTGCGTGGAAGTGACTGTCATGCATGCGCCGACGACAGAGTCGTGACAGAAGACGAAGGATGAGGGTGCCAATAAGTTTGCGGAGTAGCTCCAGGATTGCAGCGTGTATCGCCCTAAGGTAACGGACAAGTGCACGGCGTGCGGCCAAGCGACGACGAACAGGATCCATGGCGGTGGGCTGTGAGGAGTGACGAGCGAAACCGTGTAATAACATTCCGACCAGCGGCTCGTGTCCATAACGGACACGTGCCACTTTCCACCCGTTAACAAAAAAAAGAATTACCGTTGCACGTCGGCTGCGCGGCTCGACCCCTAACAGACACGCGGGACACGTGCGATTTGCCGCGCGGGTTCAGGTCCTCGCCGTTACAACTATACGAACTAATAGTTCGGACTATGACGTCGTGTAGTTCAAACTCAGCGCGAAAACTGGTCTCAACTATTAGTTCAACGTCGTAGTCATCAGCTTTCGCGCCGAATACGAACTAAATAGTTCAGCGCCAAAATAGATAGTTCGAACCTCTAACTAATTTAGTCAGTTTCGGATCCCCACCTGAGACGGTCAACCCGGTTATCCATGTCGGCCGACCTACATGGAGCGAAGAGCCGGCAGTTCCAAAGGCAGCCTCCCGGCAGCTTCGGATCGTTGGTCTGGGATGGACTGACCGCCCCATGTCGACCTACCTCGAGGGCATGTCAGCAGCGCATGGCGACCTTGTGAATCCGGTTGAAACCCCATGCTGTACGACCAGCTGACTGACCCAGGTGATCGCGCGCCTGGAGCGACGGGTTGTCGGACTGAGAGGGTACCGCGGATGTGCTGCCGCACGCCGCGCTTACACCTTCGTATCCTCTGGAGCTGCCGTGCAGTACGTTCTCTGCCTTCTCTCTCAGACGCTCTCCCGCAGCAGAAATTCGCCCGCAGCACAGGTCGCCGTCGGCGGAG
>SZWC01017386.1:45875-59965 GCA_023375785.1 Penium margaritaceum
TGCGTGCGTGCGTGCGTGCGTGCGTGCGTGCGTGCGTGCGTGTGTGTGTGTGTGTGTGTGTGTGTGTGTGTACACCGGCATCATGTGCTTTGGTGTGTGTCCAACGGCATACAACGATGGGCGAGGGAAGAACAACAGGGCTTGGAACTAAAGGGGAGAGACGTTGGGAGAAGGGAAAGTTGATGTGTAAGGGAGAGTTGATGTGTAAGAGATGTGTTGCAGCCATGCAGCACATCCCTTTTTTATTCTCCCTTATGCAAAGTTTCTACGTGCAGCAGCTGCACAGACAAGAGAAGGCGGTAGAGGGGCCGGCAGAGGGAGGGGTAGGGGGCTGGGGGAGGGGGAAGAGGGGAGGAGGTGGGCTCGGCACCTCTCTGCCGCTGCACGCAACACTGAGCACGTCTGCGCCGCCCTCTGCAGATGTGGCGTTCCCAACCTTTGCAGAATGTGCGTCAGAACCTGAATAGGGAGAGAATGAAAAGAAAGAAGAAGAAGAAGAAGAAGAAGAAGAAGAAGAAGAAGNGGGGGGGGGAGGAGAGAAGAACATGTGCTGTGATGAGAAGTGTTGAATGTCTTTGAATCCTACCCGTGGTGCTGCAAGGCGTACCAGAACGTGGGCCGGCACGTCAAAGGAGAACCGTTTGTGACTGACTGCCCAACTCTGAATCCTGCACGGCCATGTCCTTCCCGCACATGCCCTGCCCGCGCATGCATGTCGCTCGGTGCTCGCTCGGTCCTTTGCTCGGTGCTTCATGCTTACTGTACTCTAGGCGCTCACCAAAACTTACAGCAACGCTCTCGAGCCCGCATCGACTTTTTTCAGGCCAGTGCAGCAAGCCCACACACCTCATGCGGAGGAAAAAGACAAGAAGAGTCCCTGAAAAACGAAAAAGCAGATTCGAAGCTACTGTTACACCCATCCGTTTTTTTTTTCCAGACCGATACAGCAAGCACACACCTCGTGCGGCAAACTGGCCAAAGAAACGCTCCGGTTATCCAACGCAGCCGCGGCAAACGCCGTTGCCGGGAAACCTTTGCCGCTGCCCGCGATCGGAGTGATGCCGCCGGCTCCAGCAAAAGCAGCAGAGGTGGCAACGGTGACAGGTGGAGAGGCCGCGGCCGCTGCTGTTTCGGTGGCGGCAATAGCAGCAACAGCAGCAGAAGCACCATGAGCAGACGGGTCTGCAGATGCAGCAGCAGCTGCAGCAGACGCAGCAGAAGCAGCAGCAGGGGTAGCCATGGCACTAAGTTAGAAGTCCTCACACCGCACAGCCTCATGCATTGCTGTTGCCCTCTCCCACCCTATGCTGAAGTAACAAAATGACGGTTCCTGTCCCTCGACCGACACCATCAGCGGCGCATGGCGACCGTTCGGCGTGCCGGCCGAACGATTCGACGAAACGCACCCACGACCAGCGACGGCGAACATGGCCACAACGCGCCACGATTCGGACCGTGCTCCGAACTTGCTTAGCTTAGAATGGGCAGTTTTGCGCGACGCAAGAGCCGACGCGGGCAAATGAGCTATCTCCCATTGTGTAACACAATGAACTTTTAGAACAAAACCTAAAGTTTGCACTAAAGACAGACTGATGCAATCATGAACTTATTGCAACAGTATGTGGACAGTGTTCCGCGACTGACACTATGAGGTCACATCAAGTTTGACGCAAGCGCGTGAAGCAAACAGTCAAAATTAAATGTAAATTCCAATCTCGACGGAAATCTCGTTCACGACGTTTCAACCGTTCCCTTTAACAAAATACATAAATGACTACGAATGAAAAACAAGTCAAAACATTAAAAAGAAAAAATGACATAAAATTGAAAGCCATGGCAAGCCATAATGACTAGAGCAAGGAAAAACCGCTCTTGCAACAGAGGACGGTCGTATAGTTTTACAACGATGACTTTTTCCCAGCCCATCGAGCCTTTCGACGCTAAGGTACTCCGCTCCACTTTAGATTCGTGTCATATCCAAGTCGCCTATTGATATCGTTGTTCTTCCCCACTCCTCCATGAAACTTCTCACACACCGCAAGGAGTGGAAACTCAACCGACGAGCGGCACGTGACCTCGTGGCGGTGTTAGCAGAACGCCACCCATAGTTACCCACACTCCACCACCTCCATGCGCGCACACCCCACCTCCACCAACACCACTAGCTTTTGCACTATACTACTCTCTCAAAAGCTTACTAGAATAGCAAGCTACCACATCACCCTCTTGCTACAGGAAAAAGGGAGACACAAGGGGCGAGTCAAGAGCTTCCAACGTTTCTTTTCGACGCGCACACAACCAAGGACAAACAAAGGACACGTCAGTCACGGGTTCTCCACATAAAAATGAGGAAGAGCCATAACTTGGCTCTCCCTAATCTTTTGGTCCGTCATCCATTTTCAACGCCTTTTCTTCTCCAGATCCATAAAATTGTCTGATATCACATTATGCTACTAGATTTCACCATTGTACTCTCTTCTGCGACTATTTTTAGAAAACTGATTCTTACCTTGTACTCTTCACTCTATTCCACTATTCTTTCTCCAACCTGTTAATCTAGGACTTGAATCATATAGTTTATGCTGATACACATTCTCTCTTTGCATTTTTTCCAAAGAAAAATAAAGAGACAAGGTGAAGGAGGTTTGGCTTGGAGCCACCACAGTCCACCACAGGTTTGAAGCGAGGTACACAGAGTCGTGTATTGTGTCATCCACCCAATTAAAAGGGGAAGATGGGAGAGGGCGGTTAGAGGAGGAGGTTAGAGAGTGAGATTTAAAGCAAGGTCTTGGCACGAGGATTGTCGGCCTTGGGACCAGACTCTCCACGCTCTTCGAGCATGATTTAAGAACCAGCCCCCGACGCTCTAATGAACGAACGCCCTTGGCATTGAACAAGAATTTTTAAACATGAACGCTTTGCGCCCACCTGGCAAAGTCACGCCGGAAGGTGAACACTAGAGGTGGGGTGCTTGGCCGGTATCACCAAGAGGCCAAGCCACAACATATCCTCAGCATGGACTGCAACTCGAGACTCCCGTCACGGTCGCTTCGCAAGGCAACAAGAAAACTCGATAACTTGTCATCGAGCTTGATTTCAGCAACAAGGTTATGCTCGCCCCGATCACTCATACAAACACTAAGGGTTTAAAGGTCACCAAAAGGAACATCATTGATGGTGACAACCCCAACAGAGTTGCTAAAGGTGATGAGCATGGAGATGAATCACTTGATGAGGCAGCAGATTGCGTTGTCATTGAAGCAGATCACAACGTGGATGAAAAGTTGAACGCACATGACATAGCCATGAAGGGTAGTGAGGAAAGGAAACTCCATGCCAAAGGAATATGAGGCAAGCGCCAACAAAGTGAAATGCGCTTCCAACCACATGGACGCGGTTGGGCGTGCGAACCGATGAAGGTTATGCCTTTGATTCTGCCGGAGGGGAGCTTGCATGACGTGCAAGCCTTCCATGTTTTGGCAATAACGTAACGTGCACTTGATAGAGTCGCATATTGCCTAGACGTCGATGAATAACTCGCCCACTTGTGCTCGTGTCTCTCCCCAGAGGATTTCACACTTGCAGTGACCGTCATGGGTATGCTTGCATACAATGGTGACATGTTTGGTGTAAGATTGTGTGAATAGTCGTTCATGGTTCACCTGAAGAATAACAAAAAACACAAAGAGAACAAGAACTTGATGCATTAGGTCATGGCTATTGACCACCATGCAAAGGTAGAAGAGCAAGATCTTCAATAACTGATCAATAACGAGGCTAAAAATCAACGTGTTGTGCTCAATGCAACAGTTGGTGCTATAGGTCATATTGCCGAGGTGGAGTTAGGAAAGACTTTGGAGCTCTAGTAGTGAAAAGCGCAGAAAGTGAGTGTGAAAATACTTGCAACGTGCATCAAGCTCCAGACGTCAAGCCTGCTCTCCATGTGGGAGTGAATGCACGAGAAGCACGGGCTCATGCAACTCCAACTTGAGGGAAGGCGAGACTAGTTGTCATGCAATTTTTTGAGCCGGCTGATGGCTACAATAGAACGTGCAATGTCAACACGTTCCTTATGATTCTCAGAGGCACCTTCGTCTTTCTTAGATTAAAAAAGAGGATTGGGGTGCGCAAGTCATGATTTCCTTAAAGCGAAAGCCATTTGAGAAGGTAACGCGACTTAACGAGCAGAAGCAAGAACACTCAAAACCCACCTAGGAGGGATTTTTGGAACTCATGTGTGAGCTATACTCCAAGCTAGCTGACTCGTAGAAGGCATCAAAGAATCTTGAGAAATGTGTTTAGGGAGGAATCTAAGTGGAACAGTGTGATGAGGTATATCTAAAGACAGTAAAGAAGGTTGAAGATCATAAGTCAATAGAGTAGGCCAGGATTAACTTCTTCCAAAGTGGCTTGGCTAGCCCTCGGCTGTGATTCTCCCACCATCATGACAATGGTAAGGAATGGAAGTCCTTACACGCAATGAAAAGATGGGTGTGTAAGGAATATAAGTAGATGTCCCAACTGTGCGACAAAGACGTACGTGAAATCAAGCTGGAACGTGAGGTTTGATCAGCACCAATGGATAATGCACCAAAGCGCAATGGGAATGCAACCTCTAAGCCCTCTAGAGCTCCACCGATACGGTGTGGAGAAAATGTTGCATTTCAATCATATGTAGATGTTGCCAAAAGGTTAGGCACATTGGGCGCGATGATCCCTAATGTGACCAACACCAGTACAAGGGACAACAACGAGGCCAATAGCATAGCAACAGTGTGGGACAAGGTTTAAGGCTAAACAACTTCAACAGCGATGCCTAAAATTGCTTCCATGGGGGTTGTCAGCAATAGGGTGGACAGGGTAATGGCAACACAAATTCCCTTGCTGATCAAGGACACCCTCATGGGGGGTAATGCCAAGGCTAAGCAGTTGTAGCCATCTAACGTTAGGGGGCACAAGGTGGTCAGCGTGGATACGGACGCTCCCATGACTATAACTAAGTCTTTGAGGGAGTTACTCGGGGATGAGTCCACCATCACCAGTAGGGTTGTGAGCACAATTTTCACGACCCCCAATGGCGAACGGTGGGCAGGTAGATGGGGTTAAGCTGAATCCTGCGGATGATTAGGACAGGGTGTTCATGTTTTGTGATAATGACATCAAAAGTTTGAATCCTTGTTGGCACACCACTTATTCATCGTTTATGTACCTTTCATGAATCCAGACTCCCTCTACCATGATTGCTCATGCCCACTCTCATGTANTGTTGCCAAAAGGTTAGGCACATTGGGCGCGATGATCCCTAATGTGACCAACACCAGTACAAGGGACAACAACGAGGCCAATAGCATAGCAACAGTGTGGGACAAGGTTTAAGGCTAAACAACTTCAACAGCGATGCCTAAAATTGCTTCCATGGGGGTTGTCAGCAATAGGGTGGACAGGGTAATGGCAACACAAATTCCCTTGCTGATCAAGGACACCCTCATGGGGGGTAATGCCAAGGCTAAGCAGTTGTAGCCATCTAACGTTAGGGGGCACAAGGTGGTCAGCGTGGATACGGACGCTCCCATGACTATAACTAAGTCTTTGAGGGAGTTACTCGGGGATGAGTCCACCATCACTAGTAGGGTTGTGAGCACAATTTTCACGACCCCCAGTGGCGAACGGTGGGCAGGTAGATGGGGTTAAGCTGAATCCTGCGGATGATTAGGACAGGGTGTTCATGTTTTGTGATAATGACATCAAAAGTTTGAATCCTTGTTGGCACACCACTTATTCATCGTTTATGTACCTTTCATGAATCCAGACTCCCTCTACCATGATTGCTCATGCCCACTCTCATGTACGACAAAAGAAAACCTTAAGAATTGCACGATCCTCATCATAGCCGTAGCAAAAGGTTGTCAGAATGTGATAAAAGGTGCATACAAGGCTCACAAGAAAAACTCTTTGACATCATGAACAATGGTCGTTTGTGTGGATCTTGAAACAAACAAGTATGCATTTAAAGGATGGAAATTGCTAGCCTTGTTCACAAAAGGACATAACACATGGGAAAAGATCAATGAAATGGTTGAATCTTAATGATGCACCCATGCTTATCAGATGTACAACTTTGAGGGCAAGCCCCCACTGAAAATTTTCATATGGAAGTCTAAAGCATGCAAGACCATGCAATTTTATGGCAAAACCGATAGGCATTGTTGCACTCACCTTGATGGATACTAGGTCAAATGACTTGTTTACGACTAATGTGTTTGTATGCACGTGGCAATTAAAGTACACTCCTCACACTGCCATTGTGGTTGTTGGTGACGACAGGGAGGTGTCTTTCCTTGGTGACTATGTACCATGGCTTACACTGCCTGGCTTCACCACTAGTTTTAGCCTTGGCATGCTTGATCTCATGGGTCCTTTTGGCGTTGATCTTGGAGACTTGTGGCATTTGAACCTCATGAAACCTATGTGTTTCAATAGGAAGACACTAAAGATAAGCAGATGAAGGAGAACGGGCATCCTTTCTACTATCCAATACATTCAAAAGCCAAAAAAAAAGCTCGATTGAGCCTCTTTACGGTCCAATTGAAAAGACAACTTGGACGAGGGTGTTCTTGTTTTCTCGCAAACCTGAAGAAAATAGACGATGGGACAGAGGGTGAGCTACCCAAAGGGGTTGCAAATGAAATCTCAGAATTATTGGATGTTTTGAGGCATTGCCACATGGGTTGCCACCTTGTCAAACAGTCAAATATACCATTCCCTCAAGGCGCAGAGTTGTGCCTCCCTTTTGGGCAAAGTATCTTGTGAGCTTAGAAAACTGGCAAGAATCCAAAGAGTACATCTAGAAGGGTTGGCTTGAGCCAACCGCTTTGCCCTTTGGAATGCCTATCCTCTTTCTAAAGAAGAATGATGGTGGCCTAAAGATGTGCGTGGATTATCAGGCATGAAACAAACTCATTGCAAACTATTCGTATCCGCTTGTGCGCATTGACCGATTTGACTTGCTTGAAGGAGTAGAATTCACATCTTTAAGTCTGTCAAAGGGTTACCATCAAATTCGGATCACAGAAGAGGATGTACCATAAACAACATTAAGTTGTCACGTAGGACACTCTATGTTTGGATTCCTTTGCTTTAGACTGATGAACGCACCTGCGACATTACAAGAAATGATGAACAAAATCTTGAGTGAACACGTTGGCATTTTATTCCTCATGTATCTCAATGAATTCCTCATCTTTTCTGAGAACCACAAATAATATGAGTGACACCTCAAAATGGTGCTTGTGATTCGATGCAAAAACTGCTTCTTTGCCAAGACAAGTAAGTGCAAGTTTGCATAGCCAGAGTTGGAGTGCTTTGGCTATGCCATCAATGGCGAGGGGTCTTAGTGGACCCTTCTAAGTTGCAGGTTGTGAAAGAATGGCCTCAACCTTAGAATGTAGGTCAATAATGCTCTTTACTTGGACTTGCAAATCACTTGAGGTTGTTTACGATAGGCTACTCCATGTAAACGAGCCCTCTCACCACTCTAACCTGTAATGCAAGCACATGTGCTTGGTGAGCAAAATGCACAGATTCTTTCGAGGTTATGAAGGCATTTCCAATCTTGGCATTGGTGCTTCCACTTCTAGATCAAAAGAAGTTGTGGAAGCTATGTTGTGATGCATCACTTGAAAGGTTGCGGGCCGTGCTCATGTAAGACGACCACCCTAGTTTTAGGAGAGCTACAAGCACTCAAAATCAGAGGCGCGGAACACCACTAGGGATCAAGAGCTACTACAAGTCATGCGTGCTTTCAAAGTATGGCACTGTGACCTTCCAGTGTAAAGGACAAATCAGGATGGTCACAGACCACAACCCTCTCATGTAATTGTATATGCAACCAAACCTTTCATGAATACAAGCACCTTGGAGTGAACACTAAAGTCGCTTCACATTTTCCTTGAGTATAGATCAACGCTAACGTGGAATTCACATTGATTCAAAATCTTTCACACGCGAGTCTCATTCTCAGTAATTATGAGATAAAAAACCGGCATTTTGCCGGCTGTTGTAGTGAGATAACATTGCACACCAACAAATTTTACCCACCCTCACAAAAATCTGATCACTTTGAAGAATTGCATATAGATTGGCTATATTTAGGACCCTTGGTTTGACAAGTAATAAATCATTGAATGGCATGGTCTCGTGGAGATCTCGGTTTATACTGGCATGGCAAGTGGGTGTTGGTCACGGATGTGAAGAGCTTGTGATGGCACATCATGTTTGAGTTTCATAGCCCTCCTTCTTCAAGACACATCGCATTAAGGAAGACGGGACTCGTGGCTAGGTTGGAGTAGTGACATCAGGAAGTATTGCATGGTGTGTGATATGTGCCTTTGTAGTAAAACTTCAAACAAGGTACCTGCTGGGCTCCTCCACTCTCTACAACCCCCTAACATCCCATGCATATTGGTGGCCATGGATTTCATCATGGGACTCTCAAAAACCAAGAAAGGCCACCATACCATCTTGGCGGTTCTAGAAAGGGCAACAAAAATGGCCCATTTCATGCACACAACAACTCGCATCACATCGAAAGAGACTACCAGACATTTTTATGAAGGCATCATAAAATTCCACGGCTTACACATTTGCATCATCTCTGACTATGATCCCCGCTTTGCTTGCCCGTTTTGGCTTAAAGAGTAGAAGCGGTTTGAAACACGGGAAAGCATGTCCTTAGCATTTCACCTCCAAAGGGATGAGCAAATTGAGCGTATGAACCAAATGCTTGAACAGATGCTCCACATATAGATCGACACAATAATGGAGGAATTGAACGACCACTTGACCCCAACCGAGTTTGTTACAAAAAATGTAGTCAAAAAATAAACAGAATCCACCCCATTCTTCCTCAACTACGGTCGGCATTTGGTGGTACCTTCTTCAATGGTGAAGTGTGGGAACGGCCGTGATTATGTGTCCTTTGCCAAGGCCTTTTTTGAGCGCATGTTTGCCCTCTGGGAGGATGCCAAGGCTCACATTTATTTAGCTTGACATTGTAACAATGCCTATGCTGACTAAAGACATTGCAGGTTGACATTTTCCATAAGAGACTGCATGCATTTAAAAACTTAAAACTTAAAGTTGAAAATTTCATGTGCACAAAAGATGTTGCGGGAATGGATGGGACCCTTTGCGATAACAAAGAAGTTGTCAAGGGTGGCCTACTAGTTGGCCCTTCCAACAGCCATGTGCATCCATGATACTTGCCTTATGAGTTTCCTTGCACCTTACAGTGTAAAGGGGTCCGTTGAACCATCCCCTCTTGTTGTCCTCGCCACAAATGGCCAGTGTGAGGTGTACCGCATCTTCCAACACGGTGAGAATAGGTTCACAAATGAGTGGTTGAGGAGTACCTTATCCGATGGACCGGTTTTGGATTTTACCAAATCTCTTGAGAGTCAGATTCACGAGTGCCAACTACAACAATCGCAAACTATAAAGAGAAACTGGGTGCCCATCCGAACGGGCATGCCCTTGGGAGTACCACATTGGCAAGGATCCTCTAGAGAGGTTAACGCCACTAGTCCTCTACTTAATGTTTGGCTTACTTCTGATAGCTTACAACGAGGACGCCTGGGCACCTGTCTCCAGGTCACTTCATGTAAAGTTGGAGGAAGTTTGGCTAATGTGTTCTTCTTTTAAATATGAACAATCTCTAAATTGTTAAGTGTGCCAAGTCATAATGTTATCCTCCCCATGGATTATCGCTTTCATCATCAAGAATAGATGGTCATGTGAAAACCATCTCTTCACAAAAGATTCCACGAATGGAGGACAATTCATATCCTGAGGGAGAGGAATGTAACACAAAGTTTTTTAGAACAAAACTTGAAATTCATAGTCAAGAAATACTATGGCAATCATGAGGTGATTGTAATGGCCTTTGGAAACTGTTGAGCTACCAAAACCATGACGTCACGTGAATCTTGGCGCAAGTGCATGACACAAACAGTCAAAATCCAATCCAAGTTACCATCTCAATAAAAATTATGTTCACAAAGTTTCCAATGATTTTGTAAAAGAAAAATGAAATGATAATGAATAATGATGGAGTAACAAAGTTATAAAGAAACAATGACGTAGCTTCGAAAGGCGTGGTGAGCTATGACAACTTGAGCAAGGAATGATCGCCTTGGTGACAAAGGGCAATGATGCAGTTTTACAACGATGACTTTGCTTGATCTCACGGAGCCTTTGGATGCTAAGTTACACCTCTGCACTTCACACATTGATGCATCGGTATCTTCACTACATGCTAGTTTTCTTTGAAGACTCTCTTGAACACTTTTTGGGTTCCTTTGTTACCTATTGTTATTAGTTTGTCAACTTATCCGTTCCTATTGAATACTAAATAGAGTGCGTTTGATTAGGGAAGTGAGACTCTATACTATGTGGTGATCATTTTTCGTATGTACGAATGCCATTGAATGAGAATACACTAGTGGATTTCTTTCCATCATCACAAAAAATCCATACATTGACTAGATACACTTTGCCAATACACGCGACCTTTCCCGCACGGGGGGGGGGGGGGGGGGGGGGCTTGCACTCCAAATGACCCCCCGAAAGAAAATGGTCGTGTGTTGGCGAAGTGTATCTAGTCAGTGTATCCACTTCATTTGATAGATAAAAAAATATTAATGTACATGATACACAAGTGCACAAATCTTGTTTGTGTACAATACTCCAGTTGACCATCTACATTGACAAGAAGCTAGGGTCAAGATCGACGATCGATGGCACTAATATGTCAATGCCCTATTGATGTTGAATACACAAGAGTACATTTTTGGTCCATCGTATAATAAAGAAACGCAGACTAGCTACACACGTCTTATACACTCTAGCCATTTGTGGGGGGGGAGATCGCGCACGAGATCAAAGCCCCCACTCCCCCCCAAAATGTAGAAGTGCATTTGGCGAGTCTATCTAATGGACATGTGAAAATGTGCACTAGTGTACAATACAATTGTGAATAAAGACGATGGTCAGCACGATACACTCCCTTCTGCACTATCCCCCATACACTTTTTACCTTTTGGGAGGGGGGGGGAGAGGTGGCATCCGATCGCAAGCAAGTGATGAAAAATGTTGGGAACATATCACGCGACTAAGAGGTTACCGTCTCGTCATATGTTCTCTACATGCAAACAATTGAGAGCTACATTGGCACCATCAATTGATGAAGATCGACGTTATAAGGGTGCACATGGACTGTTGGCCTTGAATGCACAAGTGTGATTTTATTGTTGTCTATTACCCAAAATAAATCCACTGATTAGCAACACTATCAATACACTCTCGCCTTTGGAGGGTGGGGGAGAGATTGAGTATGGACTCTGCCCCCCTAATGGTAAAAACTTATTGGTCAAGTGTATCCCATGTACATGAAGAAGTGTAAACTAGTACACAATACACTAGTGAATACACTCAAGGCAAATCATAATACATGCCCCGCTACAAAGACCCCATTTAGTTTTAGCTATAGGGGGTGGGGGTGGATGCCAATCTCCTGTAGCCAGGGAGAAAATGTTCAGAACGTATGACAAAAACATTCTCAATAACAATGATTATATCTACATTAGGTCCGAACAACACAATTCTGCTTTTGGCATGTACAATGACATGTTCTTCAACTTTGAAGACAGAAATACATTTACTATGGGAAGCACACTTTATGTCCAATGGTTTTTCTTCTCGATTAATAATTTTCATGTAGGTTTCATGGCAGGTGTAGAACATACACAAGACTCCATGTGAACAGAAAATGACTACGTCTCAACACATTTATCGGGTAACTACCAAAATGCATGTCTAACTCACTGTTCATGTTGTGTATAAAATGGGTACGATTAATTATACCTTTGTGACCCTCAAGCCATCATGTCTCACAGCCCATAGGTTAGGGACCCTTGCTTGTTCCAAGTAGCTCCGGACGTGCGTGGAATCCATTGAACTCCCTTTTGTGGTGCATCGCATCATTGTGGGGCTTGATCACCGAATGACATAAATCTTGGTTTGGAAAATGGGTCATTTATGGGCATGTGTATTGCTACGCAAACCCTTCCCCTTCGTGAATTACAAGAAGTGTGAGTAAACTGGAGGCTTATGGACATATTTCTCTGTTTTTCTTACCAAGACGATTGTTTTCCACTCCTACCTCCTTCCATTCATGGTCGAACGCTTTTATGGGACTCCATAAACAACTCGAGAGAATAAGCAATCTTTCATTGACTCATCGTATTTTCTACAAATATCGGATCACTTTTGACATCACCAGAATGTATTTTTGCACGTGCAAACAGTTTTGGGACATTAAAATATGCGTTTGTTGAAAGAGAAACTCCTAGGCCCCGCTACCCTGTGGGACCTGGGAGGTGCCCAGACCGTTTGAACGTGCGGATTGATTAGAAGGCCCTTTTTGCCTCTTTGCCGACTACGGGGCCCTGACGACCGACCTCACTTGCAATTGAGCCCTACTGGCAAATCTCAGTGACAAGGGGGCCCTTCACCTGTTTCCTATGTTTGTCAAAGTCGCACCACGTTGCAGGCTAATCTCATGCAAAGACGAAAAGGAAAAGCAAAAGACCCATCGTTATTCCATTGCCTATAACGCTTGTTCATCAGGTTCGCACACCGGATTTCGTGATTGCTAGGCACAAACGGTTCAAAACGTGGTTTGGAGGGCAAAGGCCTGTACATATTTGGATTTGGTTTGGAATAGAGGTTTTGAACTCAATGTTGAAACTTCCAGAATGCAATTAAACTTTTTGCCGATGGGAAGTGCCGACGTCATTCTTTCATAAACAGGCAGTTGTCGAAGGCAGCGAGTCCGACAATTTTGAAGCGCAAGTACAATCCAACGGGCCCTCCTGTTGGACAGTTGGACGCCGGCCAAATGCGGGCTTCGGTGCTGATGCCTAAAGAAAAGGGGCCGTCTTGTTGGGCGTCAGGAAAAAACAAGGCCCCTGGGTCAATTTATCCTCTTTAAGTTTCTTGTTTTTAGGGAAATTCAGCGAGGGGAAAATTCTGGCAGTCCAGGCTGTGATGTAATGTGACAAATTTTAGCTGGTAGGTTGCAGCGCGCAACGGGCCAAGTGTGTAGGCAGTCTTTGGCCCGAATAAACTTTGGTTCCTTCGCCGCAACTCCTCCCCGTCTCCTCAACGGAGACAACGCCACAGAGGAAGAATTCGCCCCGCTTGGTAAGGGAAGGGATAAGGGACAGGGAAAGGGAAAGCCCACCCATCTCGTCCCGTCGTCGACATCCGCAGCGTCCTCGCCGTCCGGAACTCCTTCAGCATCAGCACCATCCGCATGGGCACCGACGTGGTCGGAGCTCCGGAAGTTTCCTTGGAGACCACCATGGGTGTCATCACGGTGGAGGTGAGATTGTGGAGCTGACCGCAGAGTTGGAGAGGAAGAAAGTTGTTGAGAAGATTTCTGTGGAGACCGCCACAGTGGCCATCGCGGTGGGGGTGAGAATTTCCATCATGGAAGTTCTCATCCCCTANCTCATACGATTGCCTTCTTTCGTGAGAGTCCTTGCTTATGGTTGCCCTGCTTGAGTGGCCCAGCATTTTTTCCCTCGCCTCTCACGTACAACAAAGAATGTTGTACGCAAATTTCTTGCTTGAGTTTGCCTCGCTTGAATCCGGTGCTTGATCTCTTTCCTCTCATGCCTTGCGACGGTAGGATTGTTATTTTGAAGTCGCTTTGCAAAGCGACTTAAAATTTTTAATCCTACTTCCTGCTTGAGTTTGCCTCGCTTGAATCCGGTGCTTGATCTCTTTCCTCTCATGCCTTGCGACGGTGGAGGCAGCTTCAAGCAGCTGACGTTTTTCCGCAATAGTTTTTGCACAAAATTCACTGCTGAATGTGGCGTTAGTGCCAGGAAAAGAAGGTGTGAGGAGGGCGAGGGGAGGGGGGATCAAGTGGGGGAGGAGGAGTGGGAACAAGAGGGTTACCGGGATGGGAGGTGGAGTGGGGGAGGGGGGGTGTGCGCGGAGTAAGATGTGGGGGGGGGGGGGGGGGG